>PVIA01014760.1:0-25579 GCA_004024845.1 Tonatia bakeri | reverse complement strand
CCTTCCCTTCCCTTGCCTTCCCTTCCCTTGCCTTCCCTTCTTTTCCTTTCCCTCCCCTTCCCTTCCTTTCCCTTCCCCACCCTTTTCTTTTTTCTCTTTCCCTACCCATCCCTCTGGCAATCTAATTGTTAAGTATTTACCAACAAACCATTATGGGGATCAAGAGTATGGGATGCCCAATGATAACAATTAATTTCCAAAGATCAATATATTTATCATAAAGGGCAAAAATGACATGTTAGTAATAAGAAGTTCTTGAGTTTTGGGGATCTCTAACAGTGCCGAATTGACCCTGGTGTCCCTAGTGGGGGAAATACTGGTTAGTCAACTAGAGCATTGCGTGAAAAAACAAACAAACAAAAAAACCTTTATATTCGGCAGCCAAGAACCTGACTTGAGCAATCACAATGGAGACTTACAACCATATACATTTTTAGACTTAAAGCCCTTTGACTGAAGGGGACAGTGAGTTTCTTTGAGGAAAGACTGTGTATCACTGCTGCCAATAAATACATAATCCAGTCTTTCTCCAAAGAAACCTCCAGCTGTTTAATGGAGGAACTCTGCACTGGGAAAAAAAAGAAAGAAATGCCAAGATCTCTTAGATGAAACTAGATACTAGTTTTGAATTGGTGCTAAAATCTGAATTAGTGCTACAGCTGTAGACCAAGAATCAAAGCAGGGCATTAGGGAAGTCAAGTGATATAATCTTAGTTCACATTCCATTCACAGTGGTTCTAGTTGTATTTCCAGTTCCTGAATATATAATTGGAATAAACAGAATAGACAACTGACAGAATCCTTACATTTGCTTTCTGATCCAATGATTGATGGCCATTTTTGTAGGAATAGTTAACTGGAAACTCCTGAAACTTTCTCTCCTTGTGAACATTGCATTCTGTTTCATAGCAGAAGACATTTTTTGCAGGAATTGTAGAAATTAACACCATTACATCTTGAAAGAAGCAGGGTGGTGATATCTGTCATATCTACATTTACTCACAAGTTTAATCAGTTAACCTGGGTAGAAGAAGAATGAATCTTGGAGAATATCTGTATACTATTATAAACTTCATCAAATGGTGGCTTTAATAACAGCTTCTGTTCTAGATATAGTATTCATACTAGGAAAATCTGCATGGCCCCTTCTACTTGGTACATGTATGTTGACCTGAATAATGTCTTTTTTCCTGTGTCTATTTTTGGGTTCCACCAGAAGCAGCTTACTTATAATTTTATAGGGCTAAAAGTACACCTTCATGGGTTTGGTTCAGACATACATCTATTATCCTTCTCTCTGTTGTAACAGAATCCCTAGACATTTTGTTACTTTGACATTTCACAAAATTTCACATTAGTCCTTTCCATTGACTGCATTATGTTGATTGGATCCTATAAGTAGAAATGCAATTACTTTAGGTGTCTTAATAAGACATATCAAACTAGACAGTGGGAGATCAATTCCACAAGAGTGTAGGGGCCCTCCAGCTCAATATTTCTAGTGCTGTGGGTCTTGGTAAATGTCTGGAATATTTTGACATATCCCTTCACACTGAAGATCAAATTGGTGTACTTCACACAATCTACCTTGAAAAAAAGAGGCATAATGTTTGGTTTGCATTTCTGGATTTTGGGGGCAACATCTACCACTTTAAACAGTGTTACTTTAATAAATCAACAGTTATCTGTAAAACTACCTGTTTCTCCTGGAAGCTAGAACTTTTCAGGAAGTTAAGGCTTCAATAAAAATTTCTCTAATACTTGGGTCTTTTGATCCAGGAGATCCAAGGATACTCAAAATGTCCATAGCAAACAGGGAAACTGATTGAAATCTCTGTCACCCTGGCTAGTGTGGCTCAGTGGACTGAACTCTAACCCTTGAACCAAAGGGTCGCTGGTTTGATTCCCATTAGGAGCACATGCCAGGGCACATTCCTGGGTTGTAGGCTAGGTCCCTGGTGGGGGCATATTACAGGCAACTGCACATCAATGTTTCTCTCCTTCTCCTTCTCCCTCTCTTGCCCTCTGTCTAAATAAATAAATAAAATCTTTAAAAGAAAAAAAAGAAATCTCTGTCATCACCAGAAGGAAAATCACAGCACAAACTTTGAAGTAATTCAGTGCCTTTCCCTGCAGGTAACTAACCTAATTTTTGGAAAGAGTTTCTGGCTTATTAGTGGGCCTTGGAAAAGACTTGGGTCACTATGGGACCTGAGATTACCATTATTAAGTGAGTATTTTCTGCCCAACTTACCTGCAGTTTGGGTGTATACAGTAGCAATGTATCATCAAGTTGAAATGTTTAATAGACTCAGGCATGTCCAAGAAGTATAACCTGTAAAAGTAGAAGACTCACATTCCTTTGACATTGATTTATTTTATATCATCTCCCCTCCCCTAGTCTGTGTCAATGGTCTATTGCAGTGTTACTTACTACTAGTTGACAGGGAAAGTAAAAATTTGAGACTGGTGAACAATTGAGTCTTTAAAATATGCTCTTATATAAACTAAAAAGAAATAGCTAGAATATTGCAGGCCTACTCAAGAGTGACCCTAAACGACACTGGTAAAGAAAATCTTCTAGTGGGAATAAGTTCAAGCAGAACATTTGTTCACTTTGTCTGGTGTACGATAGCCAGAAGTATGGATATACAGTGATCTGTGGCCAGTTGTTAATGACTTGAGTGGATGTGTGGCAATTTGGAAGAGATAGGATTGGAAGGCTGGTGACAAGAATGTCTGGGTAAGAGGTATGTGGATGAACTTTTGAAAATGAGTACAGATTGTGAATATATTTGTGTCCAAGGTGAATACACATCAAAAGTATCCAAAACAGAGGAGAATCTTAATTATTAGGTGGACAAAACTATAGACTTTGTGGATGTGCCACATTTTTTCCAGATCTTGGTTAAAGAATCCATTCAGAAAAAATGTAGCCAGTGGGGGAGGCAGGTGGAAAGTAGCCCTGGAGATGGCATGGAAGCTATGCATGGGTTGCACAACATGGGATTTTCCTTACCAAGCCTGACCTGGATAATGCTGCTGCTCAGTACCCTACCTGTTATTAACAGGGAGCAACAGAGCATCAGTTATGGCACTATTCCTCGGTGTAACCAGCTAGCTACTTAGTCAGTTACATTGGATTTCTTCCACCTCGAGTGGGAGAGGTTTACCCTTATAGGATATTCTGGACACACATATTCTGGACACAGATTTACCTTCCTCGACTGTAGCACTTCTGTAAGCACCACCATCGCTAAACTCACAGAACATTTTAACCACTCTCATGAAGTCCCCACAGCACTGCTTCTGATCAGGAAAGTCATTTCACAATGAAGAAAACTCAGCAAAGGTTTCATACCTATGAAACTAACTTATCTTCCCACAGACCTGATCATCCAGAAGTTGCTGAAGTAACTGAAAGTTGGAAGAGCTTGCCGAAAAATCAGTTAGATTTCCAGTTGGATGACAACCCCTGAAAGAAATAGATTCTGTTTCAGGCTGCGGTATGATTTAAATCAGAGATTATCTCATGTTTCTGTGTCCCCCAGAGCCAATGTATGTGCTTGGGTCTGGGAATCAAAGGTAGAAATATAAATGTTTTCTTACTCTATTCTACCCAATGAATTGAACAAAATAAAAATATTTACCAATATAAATATAAATAAATAAATAGGGATAACATATTTTTAAAATAATAAAATGCCAGCTAATGAATTTAAAAGGAAAGACAGAATTAGAAAACTATTATTTGACAACTATGTCACTAATAATTCAAACATGAAATAACAATGGAGGTTATAAAAAAGTTTGATGAGAATGACTATTTATATAGACTCAAATACCTCCTCACAAAATGTACATTAGTAATTACAAAGGGTAAAATAGTGACTTTACAGTGAAGGAAAATTGACAGACATGAGCTTAACCAAATGATCAAAGTAACATCATCAGTAATGGGATCATTGTACCACCTGATAGGATACAATGAGACAGGATATAGAAATATGACTTCTGTAGTATTCCTGTCAAAAATGCTTAACATGAAAATACTCATGAGGAGCACTGTCTCATGTGGCTCAGTGGATTGCATGTTAGCCTGTGAACCAAAGGGTCGCTGGTTTGATTCACAGTCATGGCACATGCCTGGTTTGCGGGCCAGGCTCCCAGTGGGGGATGTGCAAGAGGCAACCACACATTGACGTTTCTCTCCCTCTCCTCTCTCTCTTCTCCTTTTTAAAAATAAATAAATAAAATATTTAAAAAATACTCATGAGGAAACCCAACTCAGAGGACATTCTATAAGGTGGTAATGCCATGTAAGTTACAGAAGCCTGAAGAAATGTTCCTGATTGAAGGAAATCAGAAAGACGTGATAATTAAATCCAAGATGTGTTCCTGAGGAGGATCCCTGTGCTATAAAGGGCATTGTAAAAATTGAAGAAACTCAAATGGAGTCTGTGATTAGATGGCGCTAATGTTTCAGTGTTAGGTTTTCAAGTTTGATTGTAGTATGGGTCCTATAATAACATATCCTTGTAAGAAGAATTACATACTGATATATTTGGTAATGATCAACATCATGTTTCCAACTTACAAGTGTTTCAGAAAAAGTAGGTTTTGTCCTAGTATAACTGTTGTATAAATATGAAAATATTTCCAATTAAAGATTATTTTTTACATTTAAGTAATTGTATAACTATATATTGCTGATTTTAGAGTTTTTGTTAAAATAGAAATTTAACATTCAGGACATAGTTTCATTTTATTTAACTACTGTAGGAAATTGTCCAGCACCTTACATAGATTTAGACATCTATGTAGGCATACAAAGATATTTTTTACCCAATTTCAAGTTCATAGCATATGGAAATGGGGAAAGGAACAGTGAAGGGAAAGGAAGAGAACGGATACTAATCACAAATTAAAACTAATTTTGACTTCTGCTAGTCTGCAGTCAGATTACTGGCATCATAATAATTGTCACAAATTGCCACAATCTTCATCATCAGTTGTTGAATTGTGTAAAGTCCTATCAAGTTGCTGAGAACATTATTAATAATTCATAATAATCTCTCCTTAATTCAAGATAGAAATTATGAAATACATAAGGTAGATGAAACTAGTGGGAAAACTTTTCTCTAAGATGCTTGAATGTCTTTAAAATAAATTATATCTACATTATGCCCTGACTGGTGTAGCTCAGTGGGTTGTGCACAGACCCGCAAACCAAAAGGTTGCATGTTCAATTCCTAGTCAGGGCACATGCCTGGGTTTCAGGCCAGGTCCCTGATGCGGGGACTCATGAGAGGCAACCGCACATTGATGTTTCTCTCTCTCTCTTTCTCATTCCCTTCCTCTCTCTCTAAAAATAAATAAATAAAAATTTTAAAAAATAAATTATACCTACATTTAAATGTTATTCCATTTAACCCTTTTTATTATTAAGTTTGTAATAAAGGCACAGCTATTTTGTATTCTTCTCTCAAGTCCTCATATTTTTATGAAAAAGAATAGGAGAACGGGGAGAAACAGAAG
The DNA here is from genome assembly GCA_004024845.1 of Tonatia bakeri. Classification (NCBI taxonomy): domain Eukaryota; kingdom Metazoa; phylum Chordata; class Mammalia; order Chiroptera; family Phyllostomidae; genus Tonatia; species Tonatia bakeri. The sequence goes on along the minus strand of PVIA01014760.1, from coordinate 20,041 downwards.
TATTTAATAAAGTAAAACAACTACTAATTGATCAGTTCTCAGTCTTTGTTAACAGGATATAGTTCAGGCTAGTCATTTATCTAATGTGTCCCCTAGCTGGGGTTGGTCAGAAGTTTCCTCAAGAGTATTTTCTTGCTAAATATTTTAGCATGCATATCACAGAAGTAATACTATGTTTAACTACTAGAATTCTATCAGGTGGTACAAGATTTTGATTTATCCCATTAGTAATAATGTATAATTTTGTTTATTTTTTAATCTTGTGTCTGCCAGTTGTCCCTACTCTAAAGTTCTTGCCATGACTAATTTTTCTCATGTGCTTCTGAGCAGTGGATTGAACAAAGAAAGTGACATATCAATGTAGTCTTTCATTGGGTCCACCTGATAATTAAGATTCTCCTGTGCTGTGGATCTTTTTGGGGGGTATTGACATTAAACACAAATATATTTGCAATCTGTATCCATATTATTAGTTTAATTGAAACCATGGAGTGTTCCTTGAGTTCATGAATTAAAATTAATAAAGATGATTTATGAATTTTAAAAAATGAATGAATCCATATTTTAGTTCCCATCCATTGTATCACACAAGAAGGTGAGGATAAAAGCTTCAACACGTTTGAAATCAACAGGCCGTGTCTTTTGTGACCTTGGAAAAGTCATTTATTCTTACAGTGCCTAATTTCTACATTTTCAAATTAAGCAAGTGCACAATCAAGAAATAAGCATTTTTATTTAGAGTTCACTACATGCCAGCCATTTTAGTAAGTTTTGAACTACATTACTTAATTTATAACTAGTGAAATATATAGATGGTATCCTCCTCATTTTATAAGTATGGTTATTAACATGGAAAGAGATAAAGAAATTTACCATTTCTGATTATTGAGTACAACACAGAGCTAGGATTCAAAGTTAGGAATGTCTAATTTAGAGTACAAGCTTCAAATCTTACTCCACTTCCTTGTCAACTTACCCAGGATCCATTTCAGCTCTACCAGTTTTTGAATTTCCATGAATAAGAAAAAGCAAATAGAGCTGAATTTTGTTATGTCACTTCAAGTCAAGTAATTATATTGTATCTAATAAATTTTTTCTGTCCTTTTCCTCAACATTTTTTAAGTTCTATTTGTAGTTCCCTGTCCTCCTTTGCTCTTAAACATTCAAAACTGGTTTTAATCTTTTTGCACGTGTTTTAGCTTGATTCTGTTGGTGATCTCTCCTGAAATCTGTAGCAATACAACAGTGTCACAAATCAGTTGACAGGTTTATGTAGAAATTTAATGTTTGTCAGCTTTAGTCTAGAAAAGCCCAGAGGACATTTGTCTTCTGCCAAGTAAGGTCCTTCCAGCTTCTCTTCCTCCACATTAATAAATGATATACTGTGACCTTCCACACTCTTGCACTCTTGGGCGTGTGATTTCAATAACTTGCTCACTCTACTTCCCCAAGGGTTGCTGCTGATCTTAAAATTGTTATAAGAGTTTTCACATTTAATTTTTTATGTCTGTTACTCAAGTTATTTTTAAATACTTGTTTTTACCCTGGTTCACATCTCTAAGGATTGCCATGGGAACATCTGTGATTCATGTATTAGAATGGATTTGGGGGAAAACTTGAGCCAAGCAAAAGGAATCATATTTATTTGTCATGGTAAGAATGAAGGTATTTATGTATTAATACTTTTTACCTACTTTTGTACTTTTAAAATGGAGCTGACTGCATATCACACATTACAACAAAGCAAAGCAAAAAACTTTATTGAGGAATGCTTTATTTCTTGCAAAAGATGTGATCTTTTGGTGTAAAAGTTTTAAGAATTGTGGAGATACAGAAGTTTCACTCCAAGATGTTCCTCTGTGGTATGAAGATTATTTTGAGCCAAAGGCAACCAAAGACCCTGTGGGCTCATAAGAAACTTTCACTTCTCTCTTAAAGAATTTAAATTAGGGGCCTGGCCCATAATTAGAGTTATCGCCAGAAATAACTTTTCTGACCTAGCAGGACAAACTACCAATTATTGAACATCTGTTCTTATCATCCTGCAAAGACCTTCCTCCCTTTGAAGCAGCAAGGTGCCTCACCTCACCTTTAGCTCAGAGTGCCATATATACCTCATTCCCCTTTCTGTCTTTAAACCTCTTGTGTATGTGGCTTCTCTGACTCTCTCATGTATGTGTGATTCCCATGCATATGTATGTAATTAAATTTGGTTATTTTCTCTTGTTAGTATATCTCATGTCAATGTAATTATTAGAACAACTGGAAGAACACTGGAAGGTAGAAGAAAGATTTTTTCCTCCTCCGCACAATCAAGACTTTATACATTTTCATTTAAAAAGGCTTAGCATTTGCTTCATATGAAAATAAAACACAGCCATGGTCATTTTTATTGTAAAAGCACTATATTATGTTGAATATTTTAAATATTTTAAACATCATTTCCATTTCATTGTTTTTTAAGGTGGCATATACAACTGTGTTTATGGAAAGAGCATAAGTAAATGTCACATATTTATTGCTGTGCTAATTTTATTTAACTTTTACATATAAATTAAACCGGTGCTTTGTGTTTGTTATTTATTTTGAAATAATAAAATTTGGAGGAAATATTAGTATTAAATACTGGCCTGCTTTTCCAGATCTTGGTGGCTGGTAGGATATAATTCATTATTCAAACTAAAACACCTTTTGGAGTAAAGGGAGGCACTGACCTGAGGGTGACAGGACAACAGGTGTCCACTGGGAAATGCCAGGCCAACTGGCATCAGTGTCAGGGAGGAAGTCCAGATTGTTTAGGCTAAGGGGCCTATATAGCTGTGCCAACACTTCTCATATATTCTTGGGTATGAATAGAATTCCTTCTTTCTTGCTACACACTTTAGTCTCAATAATGCTCCTGTCTTGAATTGATAAACAGTAAATAAAGTGAAGCCACTATTTCATATCCAAAGGTTATTTGAATTATTTTTCCATAGGGCCTCAGTAGGGTAATTCAGAGCCAATGGCAAGAAAAGCACTTATTTAAGAGAATTCATATATACCAGAATGGGTTCAGACCTTCTACCTTGGAAGCATTACTGCTTCCTCTATGACTTATTCATTTTTAGTAGTGTAGAATAAGTCAGAGAATTCCCAACAGAAATCAACCATGAGGTCACCTTGATCTTGAACTTCTAGCCTCCAGAATTGTAAGAAAATAAATAAAACATGGTGTTATTTTCCACATAATATTGACAAATTAAGAATATGGCCATCCTTGTGGAATGTAAGTGGCACAGCTACTTTGAAAAGCAATGTGGCAATATCTAGCAGATTTGCAAATGTGCATAACCAAGTATCCAACAATTTATGTCTGAAAACATACTCCACAGGAAGAGAGTATACCTAAGAAAGGATTTCTATTGCAGAAATAATAGTAATCTTGGAAAACTTGAATCAATCTAAATATTTATTAATAATGGCTCGAGATCCAGCAACATGGGAGATGTTAAAAATTATGTTGAATAAAAAATGGAAAAATGTGACTTTTTCTCTCATCAAATTAGGGAAGTTTTCCATCAATACTTTTTCAAATAGATTTTCTATCTCTTGTTCTTCTTCTTCTCCTCTGGTATTCCTATTATATGGACATTATTATGTTTCACATTATCTTGCATTTCTCTTATTCCCTCTTCATTCTTTCTGAGCCTCTTTTCTTTTCTTGCTCTTTATGGGTGTTTTTTTCTACTTTGTCTTCCAATTCACTGATCTGATCTTCTGCTTCATTGACCCTGCTTTTGATTCCTTCTATTGTGTTCTTCAATTCAGAAATCTGCTTTTTGACCCAGTAATTCAACTGTTGGGATTATATCCTAAGAACCCCGAAACACCAGTCCAAAAGAACCTATGCACCCCAATGTTCATAGCAGCACAATTTACAATAGCTAAGTGCTGGAAGCAACCTAGGTGCCATCCATCAGTAAATGAATGGATCAAAAAACTATGGTACATTTACACAATGGAATTCTATGCAGCAGAAAGAAAGAAGGAGCTCCTACCCTTTGCAACAGCATGGATGAAGCTGGAAAACAGTATGCTAAGCAAAATAAGCCAGGTGGTGAAAGACAAATACCATATGATCTCACCTTTAACAGGACCTTAACAACAAAACAAACAAGCAAAATATAGCCAAAGACACTGAAGTAGAGAACAGGCTGACAGTGACCGGAGGGGAGAAGGGAGGGAATTTCAGGGGAGAATGGGAAGGGTTTATAGGAACAAGTATAAAGGACACATGGACAAAAAGTAGGCAGGGTGGAAATGGGAGGGAAGTGACGAAGGATGAATGGGTGGGCTGGGATGGGAGTAAAGGACAGAAAACTGTACTTGAACAATGATTAAAATAAAATAAAAAAAGAAAATGGAAAAATGGAGGATGATACATACGACATATTAATATGTACTGCTTAAGAACACATAAGGTAATCTTATAGTAAATGGATTACAAGAATTTTTATAAAAGTCCAATAGTGGTTGTTTCTGGGGAATTCAAAGAAGAATAGTGCTAAAGGGATTCATTACAGAAGACCAGCTGAATCTCTAAAGTTTTATTTTATTTAAATAAAAATAACAAGAAACAAATATGACAACATATCAGCTGTAAATATTCTAAGTGGTGGAAATACATATTTTATGTATATTTTCCCTTTATTTTAAAATTTCTTTTAAAAATATGAGAAAAAAGACCAACAGACACATGAAATTGAAAATACATACTCCATAAAGTTTAGAATATAAATAATCTTAAGAGATCTCATTTACAAATGCAGAGATAAGAATTATTTCAATAATTTTAATAATGTTATGATTAATTTTACATTTAATAATTTTATACTTTTTCATATCATAATTTCTTAAATGGCATGGGCAGGAAAGATCTCTTTTATGTAGTTAAGATGACCAAAAATAACATGGCACAAGTAACTCCAAGAATTAGAATTATTCTGAAGGACAGCAAAATTTGTCACCCCAAAATATGAATAAACTCAGAAAGAGTCCAGAGACTTTGCTAAGAATAAATAACGAGGATGTATTCAAGGATCTTAAGAGTTTACAAATATGAAACACAACTATGCAATACCTGGGATGGTCTGAAGAAGAAGGGAAGACTGAGGTTCTTACAGTAAAACAGTACATTCTTGAGAAGAATCAGTCTTATGTTCTTGCCCTCTGGATTAGTCTAAGGTGGAAATCCTTTAGATGACTGGTGGTCTGAATAATGGGGGGTAAGTGGACTGGATATAGGAACATCCTTTCCTTAGTCCTTTTGGGAGTTGTCTGGAGGTTTGATGTATATTTAGGCATTGATACAAGACTTAAAAGTTTTAGTTTAAAGAGTTCCCAGGCTAGTTCAAAGAGAAATAGCATTATTTCCACATTCTTCAACCTGCCTGCTTTTAGTAATTTAGCAACTTGACTATAGTGATTCTATTTTATTTCTTCACTTCATTCCTCAGTTCTTCTTTGGCATGAATATTATTTCAGGTTGATAATTTTTAAGAAATAGCAGACAAAGGAGAAGATCTGAAAACTGAACAGAAGTTACCCTTTTGTAAAAGACATTTACATTTATGAGGAAAATCTCCATTTGAAAGGGTGTCTTCCTTCCTGTACCAGTAAGAGGGGAATGACTAAATCTCTAGAAACTCTTATCAATGGACAAGGCAAACACTTAAATCTGTCTAACCACCTTGCCCTTCTTTGCTCTGCTTTGTTTGAAAAGTTCCCAATATCTTCTCAGGTTTTTAGTTGAAGTTGGTATTTTGTTGATGGCTTGGATCATTTTGGGAATTACTCCATTTTTCTAGGCATCTCTCATGTATAGAGGAGTTAACATGTTATTAAACTTCTGTTTTTTTTTTCTCTTGTTAATCTTTTATTATGGTGGTGGTGGTTGTGGGGTCTCAGACAGGAACCTAAAAGGGTAGAGGGAAAATTGTTTATCATCCTCCACATTCTGTGGAAGAATAAGACAGGTTTTCTTTGGAGTGTTAACACAAAAATTCAGTTTTTATTATTATAGTATCATCATCAAATGGAAGTGGCTCATTTGTTTTGCAATAAAGGTCAATTATTTGTGACACTCTAAAGCACCATTTAAATGAACTTAATCTAAGCTTATATTGTAAGAAACTAATATAGTTCCAGGTTTTACTATCCTTCATTCCCAATTAAAAATCTATAACTACTATTTTTAAATGATGGAAAGATTTAAGGATTATATTGTGTTTATATTATGTTTGTATCAATCTTTTTTTTAAGATTTTGTTTATTTATTTAGAGAAAAGAAAGGGAAGAGGATAAAGAGAGGGAGAGAAACATCAATGCATGGTTGCCCCTCATGTGTCAGCTGGCCCACAACCCAGGCATGTGCCATGACTGGGAATTGAACCAGCAACCCTTTGGTGTGCAGCCCCGCACACAATCTACTGAGTTATACCAGTCAGGGCTGTTTGTATCGATGTTTAATTGTTTCTAAAAGTTAAACTAATTAATGAAACCTGAATGGAAATTACTAAACACACATTTGAGATTTTCCTGTCTAAACACATGAGGAACACTTACAACTTGGAACAGTAATCTTGTATTTGTGTTTTCATAACACTTTTAATGTTTACTTAATTTTTTATTTCTTATAGATTAGAGCCAGACAACAGCTATCTTCATATAACACAGACACCATTAGCTTTATGCACAGCAAAATAAAATTTTTATAAAGCTCTGTCTTGAGAAAAATTTGATGACTGAATCATAAACAACCATTACCTGCATATTCTAGGAAGTGAAACTTTGATGAAATCAAGGAGAAAAGGTTTTTATACTATCATCTCAATGTGAATTTAGTATATTTTATTTACCTAGTAATTATAAAAGATGTTGGGTAGATATGTCATAATTGGATTCTATTTGGAATATTATGTCACAAAAAATGAGGACATATTGTTTTCACCTTTTTATCTATACTCCAAATTTGATCTACTAGTAAAATGATGTCTACGTGTTAGATGTACAATTAAATAATTTCTGAATTGCATATTTTAAAAATGCTGAAGGGAGAGACTGTTTCTGTGTGATGTGTTTATTTTCCTGAGTAATCTCATGCTAGCTATTAAGGAGCATTGTTATGAATACAAATGTAAGTAGTATGTAGAATATGTGTGCTACAATTAATCAAAATACAGTCTCTGAGTTCTTGTGATTTCACTGAAAGCAAGTGGACAATTTGTTTTTAGTGAAACCTCTAAATTCTGAAGTAAAGCTTTAGTAATTCCAAGCTATATTTTTGTCATTGTCGTTGCTTTTTTCTGATGTATTGCTTTCATGATATAAACAGAGTATCCCAAATCATGCAACATTTCATGACAGGTTACTAGGTATCATTTTAATAGGTTTTCTTCAGAAAAATTCTTACATTCTTTATTATACTGACCAATTATAATTAAAAATTAGAACTAAATGCTTAGAGCTAGACATAAATCTTAACAGGGAAGAAGGAGTAAAGGAATCACTCAGTGCCCTTCTGGGAATTATACTTGCGTTGCCTGACATTCCAGAACCTAGTCTCCTTTGATAGTGCACTTTTCAGATGTGTCAGCACAGCAAGTGTGAATGAAGGAAAAGCCCATTCAGCCTTCTTTAAGCATGTTCCCCCCAAATCTAATCCTGAACAATCTACATCCTAAATCAGTCCTCAATTCTGGCTGTGTATCTGAATCATTTAAAATTTTGCAAAGATCGACTAGTCCTTAGGCCCAGAGGTTTTGATGTGAGTGCCTAGATTGTATTTTTATTTATAAAATAACTTTGACCTCTAGTCTACTTTATCCATTTGTGACACTTGGGGTGGGGGTAAAAATCCCAATGCTTTTATCACATTGAAAGCAGAAAAGGCCCAATATTTCCTTTCATCTTTCAGCAATGTCAAAAAAATAAAAAAGTGATCTTAGTGGATCCTCATTCATCATCTTCAAATAGTATTTATGTAATGACCACAAGAGAAAGCTGTCACACCAGGAAATTATTGTGTAATCAAATTAATCCATCCACATAAACAACTTTCTGAGGTCTGATCTGTATTTTACATCATTGCAGAAGGCACTGAGAAGGAGAAAAGAACAAACATATTAATAGGAATAATTCTTTAAAAGGTATTGATAATTTTTAATCTAGTGAGAATACTCTCAGCGTCAGCTTTCACAATCTGGCAATAGTCATGTGAAATAAAAGAATATTTAAACCAACTCTTGTTCTTAAGTATTTATAAAGCCATCACTTGAGCTCTGATTTGATCATATTTACTCTGTAGATGAACAGGTGAAAATATTTCTATTTTTACAAGTAGATTCAATAAAAATTGACTCTGGGGACAGGGAGAAATACTGTCTTATAGATATATCAGTAAATTTAATCAAAATGCATTCCAAGCAGGTTTACTTTTAAAATGTTTTACTTGTGGTTTCAAACTTTATGTTATTGGCCCACCTCTTTCTTGACATTTGACAAACCTGTTTTGAGAATACCATTTCGTGGTGAAATAACACGTTGGAAGGTATGGAACGAAATCTAGAGCATTCAGCCATTGCAAAACATAGGCTACGTCTCCACTCGGGTGTATTATATACCTCTATTCATCGCTCCATATTTCTCCTCTGGTCCTACAAGGAGTTTTAATAATGCTCTTACCAGTATCACAGCTGAAACTATGCACACTCCCTGAAAGAATTCCTGCACTCAACTGCCTTGTAAACTTCACTGATTCGTAACTGTGCACCTATAACAGTAAATTAAAATAATTAATAGAATAAAATCAAATATGGCAGTGTATTTTTGAGGAAATATTTTGAACTATGAGTATGTGAAAAGTAGGTAACAGTTTTTTGATGGGATGAGGATAAAACACTTATAATTATTTTTTATGATTGTTATCTAAAATGGCTGTTTGCAAACAGGTATTTCCACCTATACAATAGATATCATTTAAAAAATTAATCTTTATTGTAAATTGTTCCCATTACCATTTAGTTCACTTAAACCCCCTCCCCCCAGCAATCCCCACACTGTTGTCCATGTCCACGAGACCTTTTTCCTTTTGCTTAATTCCTCCACTCCCTCATGTTTCCCCACCCCAGCTATCATCCTGCTTTCCATCTCCACCTATACAATAGATAATCACTACTTTACCTTTTTTTAACAATGTTCAAAGAATGAGAAGAAATACACATGAATCCTAGGATATTTAAAATCCACATGAATCTAAAATAAAGCATCATTTGTACTTTGCCATAGAATGAGGTGTTTGTCTAAGTGAATTTTATAATAAACAAATTTCCTTTTTCTATCTTGATAGAAATATTTAAAAACTGCACTGCATTTTCTGTACCATAAATAGATTATAGAAAATTGCACATTTTTAAGCATGAACACCATTGTCTATAATGTTCTTATTGTTTGTACTGAAATAGATGTGTGTCCTTTAAACTTCTCAGACATTTTACCACTAATATCTAAAATCTGCTTTATGTAATTTTTTCTTTATTTTTTTCTCACATTTTACAATTAAGTTTTTTTTCACTGCTACATGTGTACCTGCTACTTACTTTTAAAATATTCTCAGTCCATTAGCACCTTCATAATGTGCTGCTTCAAACTTTCTGCAAGCAGGGAAAAGAGGTAGCTAATTTTGTTAGACATGTGGCCAAATAAAAAGGAATGAACATATGGTAATAAAAAGCAAATGCGCTGCCTACAAACAGAATAGGTGAGATTTAGGGCTTGACATGCATGCCATTTTTCTTGACCCCTGTGATGTCTCATTTTCTAGTTTATGTTTCTCAACAGTATTTCCCATAGTTGAAAATGTTTTTTGAAAAAGAAAAATGTTCTATGTATTGTATTTAATTGTATTCAACCATCACTGAGACCACATTCTTTTTTGGCAAAGCATCACGTTATGCCCAATGAATGATGGAAATGTGACAAAAGCAATCACACAAGGCTTTGTAAGAGGAAGAAGTGAGCATTCTGTACAATAGAACATTTGGGGGGCTATTATCATGTATAATAGCATTTTTCAGGAGATCACAGTCTATAGACAGAAATGCATCTTAGAGAAGTGTTACAATAGACAAGTAAAATACAGTAAGTATAAAAAGGAAAGATGAGAGGAAAAATAAGCAAATAGGAATTTAAGATAACTAGGTAGGTTAAACCCAAAAGAAAAATGAAGATATTTGTAGTTTTAGGTATTTATTTTCAAGTCCATAGAAACAATCTAATCAATGTACAGCTGAAGGAATCTCTCTTTCTAGGTGTGCATATCCCATCAGCAAAGACCAAAGTTTGGCCACCTTTCTTTTACAAATTTGAGTCTTTTAAAGTATTTGTATTTGTTAGGAAAATGGACTACTTACATTCATTATAATTTTTCCGTGAACTTAATATCCTCTATTATAAATGTCTTGTTTTATTATATTTTATTTATTTTTTTAAATTAAGTTTCTTTTTATTACTCATCTTTTTACTAATTTGGAAGTTCTATCACGTGCATTCATCATTCTATCTTTAAAAAAATATTAAACCTATATTTCCCTACTGTTATATTAAATTTACAAGACAAGCATCCCTCCATATTAGGTTAGTTTATCTACTTCTCTCTTCACCACTGAAATCTTTATAATGGTTCTAATTCTCCCAATGATGTTTATTTATAAAAGTTTAGAATTTTTGGTTTAAGCTATTCTTTTTTTTCTGTTACTTTAATGTGTTTGTGATCTTTATTTAACACATTTTACCAGTCCTTAGTTGTACTTTCATTATATTCATACAGATTAAACTATCTTTGTTAAAATATTTATTGCATTATGATTTTTGTCTTTCACTGTCCTGAAAATTTGTTCTGGTTTAGTTTAATTTAATTAGAATGATTTCCTAATTTCCTCATATAGGGTAAAAAGCTGGCATACATGCTGATCTATATATATTTTTAAAAATTTCTTTGCCCCTTATACAAGATTAAGTATAGAATACTTGGATTGCATTGTTTTTCTTCAACGAGGTTTATACGTTTTCCTCACCTAGACTCTAGTGATATAGGTAGTAAATTAAAATTGAGATGGCACTGGGCCAGCAGTATCCATTGCTGCAGATGCTCATCAAAACATGAGAAAAACATACACACAGACAACCGAGTCCTGTGGGGAAATAGGTATGAAATGGCCACTCTCTCTAGTGGAGAGTGCCCTGAGTCACCACCTGAGCAGGCTTTTATTAAGAATACAGATACAGTCTGTGGATTACAGTCTGGCAGGGAAGATCAAACAAGTAGGTAATTTTCAAAGAGACTGATAGATTTCCCACTGGGATTCTGGGCAGAGTTTGGGGTTTTATCACTTAAAAAAACTACAGAACCCAAAAGGCTAGTTTCGTTTCCTGCCTGTGCCTTCATATTCTCCAGCAAGCAGATCTCACAGGATCTTGCATATTTTATGTCCCAGGCCTGATTACCTGGGAGTCCACTGACTCTGGTCTGGACTGCACCATCCCTGTTATTTCTGCAGGCCTGAGTCAGGCAGAGGAGACAAAGATAGCCAGGAGACTTGGATTTCTCATAACTAAGAACAAGGACTCAGGCTTTTACAAAGCTGAGGGGGCAGGGGTCGATGTTGATCACCCTTTCATTTCCACAGCCCCCCAAGTCTCTTTTTTGAGGCCTCCACGTGATCATGCCTGTCTTAGGCAATTCCCCCTTGGGAAATCTTACCTGTCATTGGCTACTGATCAAGCACTGGTGGCCAGCACAGAACAGGCAGCATTCACACCAGGGAAATAAGCTTTGTCTCCTAGGTGGCTCCTGGTTTGGAGGTCTCTCACTCAGCCTAAGTCACGAGGGGTTACAGCTTCCTGAGACCAGGCAGGGTGAACTCCAACGTAAAACACTGGTTTAATTTACATAAATAAAATATTCTTTCTGCCTGGAAATGATATGTATCATTTACAATTGGGCTCCACCTCAAAGAGCATAATATTGATAAATAATAGCTTGAAAAAATAGAAGTTCCCTTTTTTTCTAATGTAAAATAACTTGAAGGATGAAGAATCCAATGATCACTCTAGATGTGTCCATCCCAGCTAGATATACATTACCCATATATATCTGTCATGAATCCACTTCATTTCAGAGACTGGAAGTCTTCCATACATCTCTTGACTAAACCCTAAGAAACAGATTTTGTCCTCATGGTTCAGTGCAGCCCCTGGAGCTCTGTTGTCTGTCACCTTCATGTTCTAAGCAACAAATTGAAAAAGGTCAAGAAAATGGCATCTCTTTTGATTTCTTAAAATTAGCCTTATGAAGCTATAAATTTCACAAAGTAAAATGCGCCTATTTTAAGTTTTCAGGCCATTTTAAGTTTTTATATGTCAAAATGAATTTTGAGATATGTATATATTTGTATAATCACCACTACAATCAAGATTTTGAATATTTCCATCATTCCAAAGAGTTTTCTCATGACTCAGCCAGTTAACCACTGCACTTCTTTTATTAAACTTTAGCTTTTAAGTATATTTTATTGATTATGCTATTATAGTTGTCCCAATTTTTTCTTCCTTTATTCCCTTCCACCCTGCACCCCCACAGCCCCCAGCATTCTGCCACCCCCTTAGTTCATGTCCATGGGTTGTACATATAAGTTCTTTGGCTTCTCCATTTCCTATACTATTCTTAACCTCCCTCTGTCTATTTTGTACCTACCATTTATGCTTCTTATTCCCTGTACCTTTTCTGCCATTTTTCTCCTTTCCCTCCCTATGATAATTCTCCATGTGATCTCCATTTCTGTGATTCTGTTCCTCTTCTAATTGTCAGCTTAGTTTTTGTTTTTGTTTTTTAGGTTCAGTTGTTTATAGTTGTGAGTTTGTTGTCATTTTACTGTTCATTATTTTTGATCTTCTATTTCAAGGCAGCTATTGATCTAATTTCTATGAGTATAAGTAGAGTTTATCTTATAATTCATAGAAATAGGATAATATGTATTATGTTGTATCTGATTTCTTTCTCAGATAATGGTTTTGAGATTCATCCATTTTTCTTGTGTATTAGTAGTTTGTACTTTTTAATTTCTGAATAACATTTCATTTCTAAGTTGTTACACTGAAGAGTTCCCAGTAAATGTTCTTTGATCTTGTGATATATCACCCTATGGATATAAAATTTAGTATTCAATCAATGACTCACAGATATCCCCATACAGATTTCTAGAGTTCTTTTTTTTACATATCTCACTCTTCTTCAGAACTATGCTCTACAAATTTCAGATGTCCGGAAACTCAGATAGTTAGTCTCTGAATTTTCCCTTTCTGTACCAATATCTAGAAAGTGCTTCCAGGTAAGGAGCTAGGGCAATTGTTGGGGTTGAGTCTTTTGTTTCCATTCTTCTAGGATCAAAATTCTTTGGTGACATTTGTGTAATGTCTAAAAACTGGTTCTTAGTCATTTAATTCAGTTTTCTCGTTGTTTATATTGGGAGAGCTAATCTGTTACCATGTTGACTAGAAACTAAAAGAGAACCCCTTGCCATTTAAGTAGACATAAGTTTCATTTAATATGTCAGCTTATATTTTATTGGTAAGAACTTAAATCATGGCTACACTTACCTTACAAAGTTGTCTTGGACATATAGTAATATATGTAAGTGAAAATATGCACAACTAAAACTAGTTTAACTAATCTAACTAGTGCTAGATCAAGACATGTTAAAACTGGGATGAGAGTTTCTTCTCCAGAGGCACAAGGCTGAGTAGTTTAGGAAGCTGAGTTGAGGATACTCTACTCTTGGGTAGAAGATGTATAGGTTTTTCTCAGTAAGGTATTATAATCCCTTTCCATAGCTTCAATCTCTACTAGGAGCTTTTCTTCACAATGCCACAGGAATAGCACCCACCAATCCACCAAATAGATTTCATACAGATCAATTCATTCCTTTTCTCCCACTAGGCATCAATCCATATAATGGTTCTACCTTTGAAGCAAAGCTTTGGATTCCACTGGCAGTACAAGGCTTTTGTTTTGTTTTGTTTTGTTTTGTTTTGTTTTAAGAATCTGGATTAAAGTATAATGAGCAGACATCCTTTAAGGTCTCAGCTAGCCCTGGCTGGTATGGCTCAGTTGGCTGGGGGTCTCCCTTAACCAAAAGGTTGCAGGTTTGATTCCTGGTCAGGGCACATAGCTAGGTTTCCATTTGATTCCCGTATGGGTATGTGCAATCCCTAGTCCAGGCACACATGGGAGGGAACTAACTGATGCTTCTCTATGGCAGTGATGTTTCTCCCTTTCCCTTCCTCTCTCCCTGAAAGCAATGAAAAAACGTCGAGTGAGGAATAAATAAATAAATAAATAAATATTTACTAAATAATAGCTATATGCAATAGAACATGTGAGCTAGCTATATCCATATTCTATCTCTAATAACAGATAGATGGATATCTAGATAGATAGGGAGACGGAGACAGATAAATGCTACGCGTTTTAGGCTCTAACAGTCAGCCACAATGGAATGAGCATGGAGAGTGTTAATAGGTTATCAGGGTCTTGTTGAGGCTGCCACCTTTCCCTATTCACAGATTTACAACTTGTGCTGTGCTTTCCTAATCTACAGACCATAACAAAAATAAGTCATTAAATTCTCCTAAGACATGAGGATAGCATTTAGATTCTTACTAAATATTAAGAGGAATTGTTATTTCAAAAGTATTGATGGTATTAAAGATTCAGGCCCTTATAAGTGTCTGTTTCATTGGTGACCTGCCTGCATTTTATAGCTGTGTATTTTCAGCCATGACCATTGCCAAGTGACAGTGAAGTCCCTCATTGTCAAGAATTTTATAGTAAATCTTTGGATTGCAGTTTCTCAATTTTATCCACCCTGCTTATTGACTGGAAAGATTTAGTTTTAATGTCAATAATAGAGATGTACTTTCATCAAGAGTCATATAGTTCACCCAAGTCACTATATTCTTTGTATAACCAATATAAATTTTTCTTTAAAAAAAATCAAAATGAAATACAGAAAAACCTGTGAAAATACAAGTAACGTTTCAAAAGAATTCCAAAAATATACAGAAACACTTTATGCTACCTACCCACTAAAACTGCCAACAAAGAGAACAATTGAAAAAAATCTGTTTTGCCCATCACTGAATAGTATTAGAGTTGTTAAAACAATAAGCCAAAACATTTTTTGAAAAGGAGCATCCACTGGCATTAGCTAACTTGAATTTACCCTTGAAAGTTCAAATCAAGCAAGTGAAAATAATAATCCAGATGAATTGGCAATAAAAATTAGGCCGTATGTCTGTTTTTAACATTGATGGCTCTTAATATTTCCAATTTTCTGAATAATTTACATCACGAATGTGTTAAAAAGATAAAAAAACACCAAAATGCCATATTTGTGGAAAAATAGATTTATGAAATGTGGTATTTTGTGCACCATTTTTTTGTGTACTATTTGAGTTCAATAAACCTGGAACACTCCATTCTGAACACGTATTTTTGTTTCATTTTTGGATATCTCTGAATAGTTATATTTTAGACTTCCACAGTTTTATTATGCAACTATTATAAAATAACAAAATACATTGATATAAAGAAAATAATATTAAATGCATATTAGTTTCAACTGGGTAGATTTAAGAAATCCAATACCCATTCTGTACCTCAAATTAACTAAATCGGAATGTATGCGGGACACTGTGGGTATCAACAGTTTCTAAAGGTTCCCCTAGTGATTCCAATATGCAGTAAGGTTTGGAACTCAGATATAAGTATTTTTTCAAAGTTACCCAAATAAGTCTAATTTTCAAAGCTGGTTTATAGAGTCTTGGCCCAAACTACTAATAAAGCACTCAATAACACCTTCCAAACCTACTCAAATGGCTAGACACGACCAAATGATCCCATGAAACTTATTTGTAATTTGTAGTATTATTTTTATATAACCAGTATACTAAATTATGTTAATATTTGTTTCCTCAAGTATGTCTGTTGCAATCGTGTTAATATTATAAAGTAAGATTGATGGTCATGTCTTCAGTGATAAAACAGAGATACATTTAATCTGAGAATGCAACAATTGTTAGTAGCAAAGCTGGCTCTGGGATCCTGATTTCTGATTCCTCCCACAAGAGTGCCTTCAGAGGCCAGACAATGGGAAACTGTAAATACGACACCCACTGATGGAAAATGGCATCTTACAAATTATATAAAATATATTTATAGTGCAAATAGGCCTGAAAATGTATTTGAACAGAGCCTGTATTAAACAGTGAACCAGAAATAAGCAAAAATCACAAATATTCTTTTATACTTTCGTTCCAAAAAATCAGAACTTTGTGTTCTTTGAGACACATTAAGGGACTTATTTTATTATCATGTGCTGCTAGGCACCCAAATTACAAAATAGAGCATCTCCTTCAGAACCGGGTGCTATGCAGCCAGAACAGATGGACTTTTTATGTCAGCAACTCTTCTGACTAGCTGTGGCATCCTGCAGACTAGTTAAGAAATCCAAGGTGACTGGTTAGTACCTTACCACTTATTAAATATTTTGTATACTACTTTTGTTGACAAAGCTATTAAAAAACACACAATTAAAAAATACTCTATGAAGACCCTTAATACAGTAAATATAACAAAAAATAAAGACAAGATGTTGACACCACTTCAATTTTATCATTGAATTATAAGAAATTACTAGATCTTATAGAAACAAATATGTGGTATTGGTTACAGAGTAAAGAGGTAGGCTTGAAACACCTGTGAACTACTTTAAGAAATAAGAGTAAATTATAAGCCACCCCATTATTTTTATGATGGGGCTAAATAGCAATATTGCTGGAACACATCCAAGCTCTTTCATATTGACATACACTATTAATGATTTCTGAAAATTCATAAAATGTAATAAACTGCTTTGACCCTGAGGATGTTACAGTTGCAAGTGTACTACATAAATAGAACACATAAGTGTTCTATTTATTATGTATTCTGTTACAATGTGTTATGTTTTATTTGCTCACTCTATATATCATTTAGAAACTTGTTTTGACTTTACAGCCATAAATAACTGATTGGTTATTCTGCATGATGGATGGTTGATAGAACATTTATAGGTCAACTGACTTATAATTTATCATTGCTAAACCAGTCCAAAGCCAACCAGGAGTAAATGAGCGTCCTCTAACTTGACTTCTTTCTGTAATAGGGCATTAGTACATGTCATACTATACGTATGTGGCATTAGCTTTGCACTCAGAACAGTGTCAGATACTAACTGGTAATGATAAATGTTTATAAGTCTTAAAGATTTAAAAGTATCCCTGTAACCTGATTCAGAATAACTTTTGAGTGGCGGTGTTGTTTGGTGTTGTTATTTATTTTACAGCTTAAAATTTTACCATGTTTCATTTTATTGTTAGGTCAATCAGTGTTTTACAGACGCCAAGCAAAACCAGACAATACTTGTTGCTTTCATTGTCAGTGGACTGTAGTGTAACGCGTGGTGAATACGCGCTCCATGAAATGCTCCTTGTTTCCATTACTGTGGTCGTTTAAGAGCTTCCAAGGTTCTAGTTTTCTAATCACTGTTCATTAGATGGCTCATTCTTAATGGAGAATTTATTTGTGAAGTTCAATTTGTTGAGCTGAAGTAAAATGAAAAGAAATACTTGTAAAAATACAGCTCATAAATACAGAGCTAATGATGATGAATGGCAAGATTAAACAAGCATATTGTCCTCAGGTTCCAGTGGGAATTGTAAATACTTGCTGAAATTGTTCACAGTGCTGGATTTTCCAGAGGCAAAAGTGGAATGTTGCAGCGAATTTTGTGATTTCACCTGCTAATCAGCAAGAAATTGGAGATGAGATGATGGGATAGTAACAAATCAGGCTTAAAATAAAGCAATATTTCCCCATTAAATTTTACTTCTGTTGAGCCCTTTTTTTCAGATGAAAATGTGTCACTTTTAAAATGAGGCTGAACTATCTTATTGGCAAGCTAGAAAATGCACCCTGATTGCCAATCTGAAATACAAGAAGTCAAAAACTCAGATTTTCTCCAAGTGATGTATTTCCCAAATTCTCAAACATTACCACAGACTTCAAAATCCATGTTAGCATTCCAAGCAAGGTCAAGGTAGGATATTAAGTGGAAGAGAAGAGAGAGAGATTCCATCCCTCACAGAAAGAATGGCACAAAACAAAGTTCAAAGAGAGCAAAGTGGAAAGTACACTTGGAAAATGGAGCATGATTCAGTGTGCCCAAAGGGTAGGGCTCTTCGATTAGAAGTAAATAATGGGAAAGCAGCTTTTATACTGATAGTCAAAGCCTCACATGTGAGGCTAAGGAGTTTTGAATTTATTTTGTGGGAGATGTGAATCACTGTTTTTGAATAAAGTAAGGAAACAACTTGGAACAAAGTTATCTAGAGAAATCACATCCGTTAGAATGTGCATGAAAGATCAAAGAAGGAATCTTGTATTTTAGTCTTATCAGATTTGGGGGTAAAGACGTAAAGTACTAAATAAAGATGGAACAAAAGCATTGTCCCCAAATGGGAGGGTACAGCCCAGTCCACTCAATCTTTTACATTCAGAACCACTAGGAGTCAGGGGGCTCTAGCAAAGACTGATGAAACGAAAAGGTTATGTCCTTACTAGGAAACATTTTTTGTTTCTATTTTAGTATTGATGCAAGGTTAAGCCTAACGCTGAATACAATAGTGCCTTTTCACACCACACTGTGAGTTCCTAAGAAAACTTGATATATACAACCAATGCTATAGAAACACTTCTAAAATGTTCTCTTCCTTTTCTTGTATAGGAAAGTGTCACTTCTGGCAGGGATAGAAGAAAGAAAAAATTACCAAACATAACTTTGAAAGTTGAGAATAAAAGGTTCACATCTTAAAAGTAAATACATAAACTTTCATACAATTTTGCACTGAAATATGATTCTTATTTAATGAAGTTTTAAAAATCTTCTAAGGAGAAATTCAAATATTAATGATGCCTAATAGGTATGGGCTTAAGCTTTAGGAATAGATAATACTCCTGAGATCTCTGATTAACTAATCAAATGAGAAGAAACTCTAAAAGGAAAATACCATGATAAGTCTGTGGCATGCAAATATGATAATATTGGTTTTATTTCAAATAAATCAAGCACTCAAAAGAAGTAAAATCTCAGCATTAATGACCATCTTCTGATATATAGCCTTAAAAGAAGACATGATGTTATTGTTTTATATTTATTTTAAAAGAAATATGTTTAAAACAATTATGTACATTTTTAGGACAATAACTTACTAAATAAATGACTACCTCAAATATGGCAAAGAGAGTTTCCAGCATTACTGTTAGGGTACCCACAGTTCCTGCCAGGTTGTAATGGTGGTTTCAAAAGAAGTTAAATGTAAAAAATAAAAGTAACAAAACAAAACAAAGGAGCAGTAAATTTCAAAAGGAGGTCAATGGAGGAGACCTTTTATAGATGAAACCTATTGGGTTAGCCAAAAAGTTCATTTGTTTTGTTTTTTTTTTTATAAGATGGCTCTAATAGTGCTTAGTTCACTTTAACTTCTTTTGAAACAATTTTGTTAGATTGTATTGTGGCAGCTGTCATATCAGCCTGCATTTAAAAGATACTTACCAAAATTGATGATTTTTTTGTAACCATTTTAATACTGAAGATGGAAGAAAACATGCAACATTTTGGCATGTTATGCTTTATTATTTCAAGGTAGGTAAAAACACAACTGAAACGCAAAAAGATTTGTGCAATGTATGGAGAAGGTGCTATGACTGATCAAATGTGTCAAAAGTGGTTTGTGAAGTTTAGTGTTGAAGATTTCTCATTGCATGATGCTTCACAGCTGGGTAGACCAGTTGAAATTGATAACAATCAAATCAAGACATTAATTGAGAACAGTCAATGTTATA
>PVIA01014759.1:0-25596 GCA_004024845.1 Tonatia bakeri | reverse complement strand
TGGCGGGGTATCTGGCGGCATTTCCCCCTGCGATCACGGAGCGCGGAGGGACTCTGAACAGGCCGCCGCACCGGCTGTCCTGCCTGAACTTCTGGCGTGTCCGTCACACTGGAAACTTTCCTTCCCCCAATAACTGGGATTCAAATGAGTCCAGACTGTCAAATTAAATTGATGGGCAGGAAGATTCACACAGAGAGACCGCAGACACAGGAGAGAAAGCGACAAGAAAAAGAAGAGAAGGAGGGGGAGGAGAGGGACGCTGCGGAGCCTTGCTGCACACGGAGACCTCTCTCAGGTCCTTGTGCGGCAATCCCCTGGGCCTGTGTGAGTTTTGCAAAACCAGCCGAGGCGAGGACGTAGTCTCTACTGCGTGACACGTCAGCGGTGTAGCGCTGATGGTCTGTGTGGACCACAGCCCCGTGCGGCGGTGACGCCCTGATGCGGGCCTGTCCGCCTGCACTGGGGCCGTTGTGGGGTTCGAGCTGTTTGCGCCGCGGCGGTGGGCCTTGCGTTCTCCTTCCCCAGCAGACAGACATCTTTTCCTGACACGGTTGGAGCTCAAGGCAGGAAGCGAACTTGCTTTTTGAGACTTCGTGTTTTTCAGTTAGGTTAGATGTACTGAGGAGTTGCAAACATCATGTGGACAGTTCCCAAGCACCCTTTACCCCCTTCCCTGAGTTAACCTCTGACAGAGTTCCGGCACATTTGTCTGAGTTCAGGACTTGACGTTGGCCCGGTTCCGTGAGCTGAGCGAGGCCAGGGTGGCTCACGGGCCGCGGCTCCCAGCACCATGTGGTGCTGGTTGCAGAGCAGACTCATTTGTCAGTGAGGCAGAACCAGGGAGGGACGGCTCCACCATGGGCCCTGGTGACTTCGCACGTGTCCCCAGAGGCCATGGGACAAAGCCTGACCCACTGCTGATCCAGGTCTGGGTGGAATGCCCTGTGACCCCCCCCCCCCGCCCCTTGCACAGGAGGTGGGTGAGGGGCCGCTCTGAGGCCGCAGCCCACTTGTCTCCCTGTGTCGCCCGGGAGGCTCTCTGGAGACACTTTGTCATCGCCTGCTGGGCCCTCCAAGGTTGGAGACTTCCTGCCTTGCCCTCTCAGAACACAGCTGTGGGCTATAAAACCTATAAAACCGCTCCGCTGAAGCTGGGATTGGGCTGCTTAGCAACGGGCCGCTACAACTCGTATTGTCACCAACTGCTCGCTCCCTTTTGTTTAGGTGTCATCCTTTGTGGTGTGTGGGACAAGGACCGAGAGGGACTGGCACCTTCGGCTCGCCTCCTCTTCACTGTCTGTGGGAGGGACAGCTGGTCCAAACCGAACCCTGGACTTTCCGCGCGTGCACCTGGCAAGGCCCGGAAACGAGCCCACACGTGCCGTCGGCTGATCTTCGCCAGCGGTGCAAAGTCCATGCAGTGGAGAAAGGAGAGGCTTTTTGACAAATGGCGCAGGACCAACTGAACATCCACGTGCAGGAAAAAAAAAGCTTCAATCCATACTTCACAGCCTGTTCAGAAATTAACTCATAATGGTTCGTGTACATAAATGTAAAATATAAAATTGTAAAATTTATAGAGGAAAGCATAAGAGAAAATCTCTGTGGCCTGGGTCAGGCAAAGGTTTTCCTAGCTACAGCAGCCCAACATAACCCCTGAAAGAGAAGAATTGACAGTCGGATGCCACCACCATTAGAACTTCTCTGCTTCGGAAGAGCCTTGTGAGAGAAGAAGCTGTAATGCAGAGGCCAGGAGGTCATGTTCCCGAATCACACATCTGGGGGGACTTGTATCCAAAGTTAGGAAAGAAATCTCAAAATTTACGAACAAAACAAACAGCCCCATTTTTAAATGGGCACAAGATTTGAACAGGCCTAGCACCGAAGAAGATACGGGGATGGCAGATTCATCTGTGCAAAGCAGCTCAGCATCACGAGTCTCGAGGAAAACGCAGATGGGACCTCCGCACCCACAGAAGGTCTAGGGTCAAAGGGTGGCCAGACCAGGCACTGGGGAGGATGGACACGGTCATGGGGGGTGGGGCGGGGGGGAAGGGCGGGTCAGAACCCACCCACTGTTCTTCTGGCACTGTTTCTGCACGTGCGGACTCTGACTAACATGTAGCTTGTAGACGAATCCTGGGAATTAACTTCAAAGGATGCAGACCCCGAATGCAGGTGTCCCAGCGCCTGGAGACTTGCTGGCTTCCCACCATGGAATGAGGATGCAGTGAAGCCGGGATGACTAACCCGGATGACGCACACTGGACCGTCCCTGTCCTATCGGAATGGGCCGTGCTCGTCTGCATGTGGAGACCTTGGCAGCCCCTCCCTCCTTACGAACCCCTCTGCCTCCTCTGGGGGGAGAGATGGGCTCTGAGACCTGAGTCCCCGTGTTCCAGGTGGGCGGCCCCTGAGAATAAACCACTTTCCTTTACGTCAGCACCTGCCTCTAGAGCACTGGCTTTCTCAGTGGCGGGCAGCAGGACCTGCGTTCCGTTACAAGGATGCGCCGCAACCCGACCCCTGCATCTCCAGCGGGTCCGCACAATGGCACAGCCACTGGGGACACCAGCATGGCAGTTTCTTAAAAGGTTATCTTTCCGTCACACCCTATGACCCAGCCATCCAGACCCGCATGCTTACCCAGGAGAAAGGAAAGCAGGCACCCAGGCAAAGCCCGGAGCATGGGTGTTCACCGCAGCTGGACGGTACCAGCCGGGAGCTGGGGACAAGCCGCAGCCTTTCCGCACAGGAAGGGAGGGACGGCCACGGCGGGGAACACCCACACCAGGAACACCGCGCAGCAGTGAGTTATGGACACACAGGACAATAGGACGGCTCTCACAGTGACGCTGGGGAGTGAGTGACGCGGAGGAAGAGAGCACGCTCCGTTTATATTGGGTTCTAGCCACTTCACACTAAACTGTAGCGCCAGAAGCAGATCGCTGCCCTAACGGAGGAGGGGGCGGGGAGGCAACAACGGGGCCGGGACCCTTTGGATGGCGATGGTGCGGTCACTCTCTCGATGGTAGGGACGGTGCCCAGAGTGCACAGACCTCTGTCCGAACTCATCGGGTCGCACACTTCTAACACGGGCAGCGTGCTGCACGCGGTTACACCTCAGAAAAAGCTGTCCCTAAGAAAGCACACTGGTACAACACTGCTTCTGTCGGTCCCTCTCCGGCTCCCGGTGGCCGGCCTGCCTGCCTCTGGGAGTCCCCACCCTGAACTCAGGTGACATCCGTGGGTGGGGCCTCCCCTCGGTCACCAGGAGCCCCGCAGTCCCGCCTGCCTGCACTTCACACGGTGATTTCATTCACTTCTCGGTCCAGAGACAGAAGGCCGAGAAATGACAGCCCCGGGGGCAGGGGCCAGAACGTTTTGAGTAAGAGAAGTGTCAAGATGACACACTGCAGGCCAAGACGCCGGACATAAATCCTGTGCGTTGACACGTGGCCCAACAGCCTCTCCCGAGCCCACTGCACCCACGGGGACAGACACTCTCCAAGGACAAACGCCGGCTGGATGGGGCGGCTGCCGAACCGCAGCACCCGTGTGGGCGCTGGGCTGGGGCTGCTGCGCCCTGAAAACTGCGAAAAAGGCCAGGCCCAGCGCGGCTGCCTAGTGGGACTCCGAAGCCCCGCCCGAGGAGCTAACCATTTATGTCACACTGTGACAATTATTCTGCATAAAATTATCATTAAAAACTCTAATTTTTCAGCCTCCAACCCCGCCAGTGGCCTTTTAGCACTCTTCAGCGCGCGTCTGTGGGCCTGATCAGCCCGCTCATTAGCTCGGTGTGGCGCCGCCCCCGGTGCTCGCAATCAAGGCTAATTACACCCCCGGGAAGGGCCAAGCGAGTCTGGGCTGGGGGCGGGGACCGCTGGTCATGGGGGCGGGGACGGGGGCGGAGGGGCGTGGTCAGCTGGGGAGCCCTGGCCTTAGCAGGGTCCGGGAGGATGGCTGGTCCGGGGTCTGGGTGGCGTCAGGGCGCGGGAGGTGTCAGGGATCCGGTCCCAGGCAGGCTCCAGGGTCTCTGGGGCGGAGGGGCATGGCGGGGTCAGGTGGCCTGCCCGCCCAGACAACATGACTTACCCTAGCGAGGCGGCCGTGTGGCAGAGGTGCAGGGGCGTCAGGCCCTCGGCGCTGAGCAGGTCTGGGTCCGCGCGGTGCCGCAGCAGCAGCTCTGCGCAGGCCGTGTGGCCCCCCAGGCAGGCCTCGTGCAGGGGCCCACGCCCGCCGGGGCTGGTGTCCGGGTCAGCGCCCCGGCGGAGCAGGTGGCCCACGCAGTCCTCGTGGCCTCGGGCTGCAGCGATGCAGAGGGGCGTGGTGAGCTCACGCTTGTACTCCAGGGTCCAGAGACCTGGGGTGGGGGGTGGGGAGGTGGGGTGAGTAGGGGGCACTGTTATGGGGCGATGTCCATGAGGGCTGAAGCAGGGTGAAACCATCTCTTAAACGCAGGTGCTTGATGGGCATGTAGGCAGATACTCAAAGACCCTGAGGGCCTTTGAGTAAAGCAGAGAGAAAGACAGAGAAAGCAGAGAGATTCAGGTGGACACATGGAGGAGGGAGCAGGGTTTGGGGGGCAGCTGGGAGAAGGTGGGGGAAAGACAACCGCAGACAGGGGCAGAGAGCTATCAAGGGCAAACCGAAGTGTAGGGAGAGGGGAGACAGGGTGCCCACCCTGGGAACAGAGCTCAGGGACACTGGGAAGGAGGCAGAGATGGAGACAGAGGGGGCGGCAAAGAAATAAAAAGATTGGAAAGGCCAAAATGGAGCCAGAGAGAAAGGGGGGGTGTTGTCGAGAAGCAGAGGGCTTTGCCAAATGTGGGGGTGACTGGGACCTCAGGGCCATTCGAGGCCTGAAAAGCTGGCCGAGCAGGGTGGGCAGGGGAGGACTTCAGTGTGGAATTCACATTTTCCAGGCTCTGAACGGGGGGCAGCTCAAGGGCGGAGAGTCCGCTGTTGGCTGCGGATTTTTCTGGAATCCAGCTCTCTCTCATCTCGCCCCAAACAGACCCTTTATCATTAAGAGGAGAAGGCAACAGACAAAACAGACCGACCCACGGCGCCGGCGCCTCTCAAGGAGAGCACGCGGAAAGTCGAGTCCCCTTGGAAGGGGCCGAGCGTCAGAAGCGCGCTTTGATGTGGCGGGCCCCATCCAGCCCGCGCTGGTTTGTTTCTTTGCGCTTTTTAGGGTTTTTTGTGTGTGTGCGCGCGTGTGTATGGATTGCTTGTTCTTGCAGGATGAATGGAGCAGGTGCCATGCATTTCACTTCTCTGAAAACTTTGGGCTTTCAAAAGGCCCGTGGAAGGTTGTTAGCAGGCCGGCGCGCTCGTGGAAACGGGGGGGATGCGGTCCCTGGCGAATACACTTCAAGGGACAGGAATTCACACGGCAGAGCTGCCTTCTGGTAACGATGGAAGAATCGATACTGTGTCTGTAATGAGCTGCCGAGGAGACCCTTTCCACAGGCCGCCTCCTTCCCGGGACCCACGCTGCGCAGTTTTGAAAGACCACTCATTATCACCTCCCTGCAGATTCCGGCCTGCCCGCGTCCCCGGGGCCCAGGCTGGGGGCTGTCACGGGCTCCGTGGGGCAGTGTGGGCGGCCCGCAGTCCCGGCAGTGGGTGGTGGTGGCCAGAGGCCCAGGGGACAGGGGCCTGCATGGGTTCGGCCTGCGTTCCTGGGGAGGACAGTGCCTGATTTGGAGCCGGGAGCACGGAGCTGGTTCCTGACGATGACAATGACCTACATTCCCACAGGGCCAGCTCCTGGTTCTCGAGTCTGCTCCTTTTCATGCGACAGAAGCCCATGTATTGGGTGGCGAGGAAGGGGGCGCCCCATTCTCTAGGGCATGCCGAGTCCCCTGCCTGACTCACACCCCTGGCAGCTGGTCCCCTGCCCTGGTTCCCAAGCCTTCCCGTGCTCTGACAGGTCGGAGCCATGGTGGGCACATAGCTCAGGCCTAGATTAGGGACAGCTCACTTGTCCGGGCCCTAGGACATAGGTGGCAGACACAAGGCCTGTGGGCCGAATCTGGCCCTCCACCTTGTTTTATCCGGCCCAGCACCTTGTTTCTACCCGGTGGCAGAGCCAAGCTCCTTGCCCCTACTTACGGAGTAGTTACATTTATACAGCCCTAAAATTACATTCAGCTCTTTGAAAGCAACCGTGAGGCTGATGTGGCCTCAGGTGAAAATGAGTTTGACACCCCTGTTCTAGGAGATGGCACTGAGTGTCCAGCCTCTCAGAGAACCTGGGTCCTGAGACAGTTCTCGGGATCAGAAAGCCTGAATCAGCTTCCTGTAATCCCCACCCCTGCAGGGCAGGAGGGCTTTGCTAAATATGAGGGTGACGAGGGACTTGGGTACCACCAGGAGGAACATGGATGTGGGCTTCTCCCACGTGGCACGTCCCAATGAACGCCAGCTCCTCCATGCCAGCGCTGTCCTTGGGCTCGATCAGAGTGGGGCCAGCATTGCATCAGGGATGCTGGGCCAAGAGGCCGGCCACTGCGACCTTGCTGGTGGCCCTCCACCCCTCCTGGAGTTGGCCACCAGGAAGTCATCACATGTGGTCATGTGTGCTGCTGGGTCTGCCTCGGGGGAAGACCGGTGGCCGGGTGGGGAGGGCTGGAATCCAGCAGCCCTGAGGGTGGCTGTGTGGCCCACCCATCTTCCCACCCTGCACGGGGCTGCCCCTCCCCTGGGACAGCTCGTTCTCCCCCGGTGGGTGCCCCAGCCCCCTGTCACACAGGTGCACCGTAGTAAAACAGCTCGGGGTGGAAAGACGGAGGAGGGACAAGGAAGGAGGGGCGGGCTCAGGGCATGGGGACATTAATATGTATCTGAAATTGTGCCATTTGAGCATGCAAGTGTTCAGGGCTGGGCGGCGTGACTTAAAAAAATAAACATGAATCAAGCGTTCCAATAGCTGGCATCCTTCATCAACCTGCCGATTCCTCCCAGGGGAATATATGCGCCCTGTCTTGACTGGGGGGAGGGGAGGCCCAGGGTGGCTCCGGGACGCCCTCTCCAGGAGGTGGCACAGCTGGACAGGAGTGCATCTGCCTTCCCACAACCCCTGTCCCTCATGGGCGCTGCTGTGACAATGTTGCAGTTTTTCTCCCCCGTGAGGTGCAAGCAGGACTGTGTCAGCGCTTTGGAAGCTGGCCTTCCCGTCCTTTGCCAGAGCTCATGAGTCGGGAACACGGGACACCGACTGTTGGCCCACTGACCACAGTCTCAAATCCTCATGGTCTGGCAGAGCCGCCATGGTTCCAACACATGACCCCCTGGTGAGTGTGTGGCATCTGGGCAAGGGCAGAGAAGTATGCCCAGGATGGAGTGCCAGCCAAGAAAGCCGCTGCAGCCTGGGGGCCTGCAATTCTGCTGCTCCCCGCCCAGTGAGGGGGCAGCTCCCCCACAGGGGTCTTCAGGCAGCAGGCAGGCACCAAGGCACACTTGTGGGGCCCCCTGGTTCCTTCGCTCCTGCTCCCCATCCCGGACTCCCCCCCTCCCAAGAGCACATGCTGGGAGCTCACCCTCTGTTGACCTGGCTGTGGCCCAGCACCCTGCTGTTCACGGATTCACAGGAGGACCTCACAGAGCCGAACGCCAGGACTGGCCCCACGCCCTCGGAGGAGGGGTGCTCCTCCTCTGCCTCCCAGCACTGTCTGAGAGGTGCCCAGCCAGCTTCCAGGGGGGTGGTGAGTCTCACCAATGCCTCAGCCTTTTCCACCAGGCCTCTCACATCCCGTCACCTAACACCTGTGCCTTAACACTCCTGCCCACCGATGCCCGTTGTGGCCCCCTTCTCTTGAGTGTGTTAGATGCAGCCCCCGTGACAGCAGCCCACCCACTTGGGGCTCTGCATCCACAGGGGTGTTAGCAGCTCCGGGCAGCACCGGTCATGCGACTTGCAAGGAGCAGGGCTACCTGACAGGCCAAACGTGGCCGGGGCGCCCCCCCGCCACTCCGTCTCCTCCTCCCTGAGCTCCAGCACCGCGTTGGCACCCCGGAGGAGCCGGTCTGTGAGGGGGGCCAGACGGCGCAGGTCTCCCGTGAGCAGGGCCGCATGGAACTCTCTCACCAGCGACGCATCTGCCGCGTGAGGCCCCTTGTCCATCCTCCCCAAGATCCGAAGCTTCCCTCTGACCAGCTCCGGCCACCTCTCCATGGCAGTGCTGCTGACCCGGCAGGGTTCCTCAGGAGGGGACAGGTGTCTCCTGGAGGGTGAGCTATTTCCATTGTCATCACTTCATTGTCATCCAGCTGGGGCTCGGCTGGTGTATTTATAGCTTCTGTGGGCTCCGGGGTGATAATGGTTACTGGATATGACCGGTGTCACGTGCCCGCTGAGACGGCAGAGTGCTCAGCCACCGCCTCGTGACAGTGCAGGGGTGTGCAAGGGCGTCCACAGCTGCAAGGAGACAAGTAACACAAGTGACACAAGAAGGAACAAATCACACAAGCACCGTGTCGCCTGCTCACAACTGGGAACCCACTTTTGCCTAGGGCTGTGCAGATGTGAACTCCACGGACAGACTCACCTGTGTGTCTCCGGAATGGTTCTCTGCACATAGGCAGACACCCTGCAGTGGGCGGTCCTTCTCTGTCCTGCTTGGTGGGGTGTCTTCTTGCTTCTGTCCTGTCATGGTGAGTGGACGTACATCCCCAGGGCTGCGCCAGCTCCGAGGACATGTGAGCGAGGCCCCGCCGGAGGTCACAGGTGACACTCTGCACGAGGGTCCCCAGGGGGCGGAGGCCCCCCAGGGCAGGCCAGGGGTTCACAAGGGTATCCTCTGGGGCTCGTGGCGGTCTGTGGATTCCAGTTACTGAGAACCGACCCCCAGATGCACATCCTGGCTGATGGTGAGAAATGCCACAGTGAAATGATGGTGAGAGCCCTGTGCCAATAGTTCACTTGTTCCAGTTCAGAACAGGGCTTTATTTTGTAGTCTAAAAATGGGGAAGGTCACTTTTCTTATAATACAGATAACACACGATTCTTCTGCCCTTTCTGCGATTCTTGTTTTTCTCCTGCTAGGGGGTTGGAAGGGGCCAGTGCAGCTGGGCTACGCGGTGCTTTGCTGGGTCCATGTGCATTACGATGAGAAAGCATGTGACCAGAAGCTGGCATGGGCACAGGCCCAGGAGAGTGACAGGGACTCCGGTGGAGGTGTGAAGGGCAGTAGCCACCATCTATCAGCGCCAGCCTCCAACGTGGGGCCCTTGGGACCCTGTGGCCACGTGGTGTCGAAGTCAAACTAACAAGACGGAGATGCAGGAAAAAGGCTCCTAGTCCAGGAACAAGGCTCGTGGGCGGCACCTTCTTCGTCACAGCTGAATTTCTTCAGCTCCCTCTTTTTCCGTGTCCCTCTCTCTCAAGCCCCTCCATGCCCAAAGCCGCTGGTGACTTGCCCCTCTTCTCTCTGAGGCCCGGCGGCCGGAGCAGGTGCCGTGTGGGACCCTCTGTTGCATAGGTGGCAGACACCAGGCCTGCAGGCCAAGTCTGGCCCTCCACCCTGTTTTATCCCACCCGGCTCCTTGTTTCTACCCAGTGGCAACGCCGAGCTCCTTGCCCCTGGTTAAGGAGTAGTTACATTTATACAGTCCTAAAATTATTTCAGCCCTTTGAAGGCAACCTCGAGGCTGATGTGGCCCCCGGTGAACATGAGTCCGACGGCCCTGCTCTGTCGGGAACAGTAACCTGGCCTCTTCCACTGAGACTTCCTGCAACAAATCGGGCACCCAGCAGAGCACCCTTGACCTTCCTGAGAAGGGGGAAAGGGCAAAGGAGCCTTGAATGCATTGATAACTCACTGCAGATGTGCTTCCCCAGCCTGACCCTCATGCTTCCCTGCAGACCGCAGGTGTCTTTTGTCTCCAGTGTGTTTTGTCCTGGGCTATTTTTAAAAGGGGTGGGACACAGGGGACAGCCAGAAATGAGAGCCATTCCACCCGCGTTCATTGCTAAATTTAGCTTTCCAAGCACCGAATTTGTCAG
The DNA here is from genome assembly GCA_004024845.1 of Tonatia bakeri. Classification (NCBI taxonomy): domain Eukaryota; kingdom Metazoa; phylum Chordata; class Mammalia; order Chiroptera; family Phyllostomidae; genus Tonatia; species Tonatia bakeri. The sequence goes on along the minus strand of PVIA01014759.1, from coordinate 15,581 downwards.
CAGCGCCCAGAGTTTCCAAGCTTGACCCCGGTGGGCAGGGAGTAGATGTCAGAAAGACTTGGTTCTTTGTGAAAGCTTTAAAACCAGGGCAGGGCAGACAGCGCTGGTCCCGCACGTGGGACACGTGGGTCACTTCCGGAGCACGGCAAAGAAGTCTCTTTTTAAAGCCTCACCCGAGGACATGCTTATTGACTTTAGAGAAAGTGGGAGGGCGGGGGAGAGAGGGGAGAGAAAAGTCGATGTGAGAAGCATCAATCAGGTGTCTCCTGCACACGCCCCAGCCTGGAATTGAACCTGTGTGCCTAGACTGGGAATCGAACCTGTGACCTTCTGGTTTATGTATGGAGCAATGCTCCAACTGAGCCACACTGGCCAGGGAGGTGTCTTTTTATTTATTTTTTATTTTTTTAAAGAACCAGCGAAGCTGTGTGCTTGACTATTGTGTTAAAACAAAACAAACTAAAAACCAAACAACAACAACCCTGCCCCACAAATACCCGAAAACCAATCCATTTGTTCACCTATCTGTTCAACAAATGTTTATGGACTATTGCGTTGTGAGGCGTGGTTTTAGGATTCCGAGACAAGAGGTACAGTACTCCCGCCCTGGAGGACCACACAGGGAGGAACACTGACCAGCGGACCCCAAACACAGAGCTCTTTCGTCTTCCTTCCCACCAGCCGCACGAGGTCCTCTCGTTTCCGTGGGCCGCACCAGCCCCTGCCCAGCGCTCCTGGCTGGGCTCCTTGCCCACCGACACCCATCCTGCCCTCCCCCCGCCCCCCTGTGCCTTGCTTGGCTCCAGCCGGTTTCCCTCATTTTCATCCTCCACACCCTTCCGAGCTCAGGTAGAGCGAATGCATAGCCTTCCAGAAGCGACTCAGATCTCATTTTCTCCGCCTGCCTCAGTCCGCAGGAAAACGCCGCTTCTTCCAAGAGTGAATTTCTGCGTGAAGTTGCTGAGCAACTGTTAAAATCTTTGAGAAATTGTGACAAAACAGAAGAAGGACCAGAAGACTGGAGGTTTCATTTTCATCTGGGAAGAGAACTTGATCCCCCAAAGTGTAAATGAACATCAGTCCTGGGCAAGCTCCAGGAATGCGTTATGAAAAAGATGGGAAAAGTGGATTATGGAAAGTGTTTAGAGAAGGGAGTGGACACTCGGAGCTCTGGGGGTCCCTAGGAACAAGCCCGGGGAGACTGGAAGAAACTTCTTTCGTGGCGTGGTTACTTCATAAATAGGCAGACAGGATGAGGCCTCCGTGGGCATATTTCAGCCTGCAATGGATGGTCTCGTGAAAACCTTTTAGAGAAGATGGAAAAAAATGTGGGTCTTTCTTCAGGAAATGCTTGCTAAAAAACTCACACTGGAGAAATAATACCCTCAGTACCTGGAGAGCCGTGTTTCAAACCTTGGCTGGAACATGGAATCACTTGGGGGGGCTTCAAAAGTGCTGGCTTCCTGCCCCCGCCGCCCCGAGAGAACCTGGTGGGGGGTCTAGGGTGCAGCCTGAGCCTCAGCACTATCTGGACCCCCAGGGACTTCGGCACACTGCCCGGGTTGCGCAGACTGTCTTCAGACCAATTCCATAGACGACATGTTATCGATGATCCGACGGAATGGGTGGGAGGGTGAGGATCCCGTTGGTGGGGGACACGGAGCAGGACACGGTCAAGATCCCAAAAGTTCTCAAGAGGCCCGAGCAAGGGGCTGATTCCAGCACGGCCCCAGGCCAGCGAGAATCCCCAGGCACGTCGGAGCCCGTGGCCCTGGGGAATCCTGGGGCTGAGTCTGCCTCCTGCTGCTGGCGGCTGCCCTGTTTCTGGCACCCGAGGTTTCTTTTTCTTGTTTTTCAACCCAGAGAGGTTAGCTGGGCTCTGGGTGTGTTTAGGTGGCAAAAATGCAGCAAATTATTTGACTTCATTTTAAAACGTTCAAAGCACGCCTGTGAACTCACTGGTGTCCGGTTCAGTCCCCTTACTCTCCAGGACCCTTGGCTTTGGGGAACCCCATGCTTTGCTTCCTCGAGTCCCCCTTGACCCCTGCATCTGCTCCAATGGTGCATGCTCTGCCCCACCCCATGTGGGGCACAGTTAGCTTGTTTGATTTTTCTTGATCAGCTTGTCTGCTTTCAAGCCCACTAACAATGCCCCTGAGCGAGTCTGGCAACTCTGCTGAAGACATGAGGGGTCTACCATAGTGTGCATGGCCCTCTTCCACCTTCGCCACCCCCACTCGCTCTCTGGTGCAACCACTGAATCCTTCCCCCCTCTCGCTGCTGGTGTGGCTCCGCCCTGGCCACATGGTTCCACACATTCTCCGGCCCTTCTAGCTTCCGATTCTACTCCGGGGACCTGAGCAAGGAACCTCTTCTGAACAAACACAGCACCCGTCTTTAAAGAGGGGGATTCTGGCAAATATAATTTTCTGTAACCCAGTATGTTTAATGCTTTCAGTTCTTTAGACGCACTCTCAAATGGTGCATACTGGAGGGAGGGACCTCCTTTGTTTAGTGGGCCATGCAGTGCACTAAAGAAATGTAATTTCTGTGGCCTTTTGCCACAGAGCGGGGAGTGAACTTGGAAGACAAAGGTCCAAGCAACACAGGTCAGCTGGCTTTCATCTGGCTGACCGGGGAACAAGCTGGCCCTCTCTAATATGTAGCCAGGTAGTCCGGTGGGTTTAATGTGATTTTGTAAAGAATACTTTTGGGACTTAAATTAGAAGCATAACATTTTGTCTGTAAAAGACATGAAAACTGGTCCCCCACACCAAACCTTGGAGTAGAGGTAGCTAACAAGAGGGAGTTTTTGCTTTTGGATCAAATGAGATGAAGGCTGTAAAATCCACCTTAAAATTTTCCGAATGATCTCATTTTGTTTCTGAGTGGCTCCTCACGGCTCTCCAGGAAATACCTGTGTCTCAAATTCATGGCCTCCCACAAATGGGCAGTCGAAACGGTAATTATCTCTTTCATGTGCCGGCAAGATCTTTGAGGCCTGCCATCGAATGGGTGACTGATTGTCTTTTCCGCAGAAGCCTCTGAGGACCAGCTCGGCTGGTGTTTCTGAAACAGCCTCGCCCAGTCTAAAATGGGGCGGGGCCAGGCCGCTTCTCCACGTGGGTTGCTTCGTCTGAGTCCCCGTAGTGAGCTACAGGCTATGGCTGTGTCCTTGCGTTCCTGGGGACGGGCGGACGTGGGGGCCCTTTCCTACATAGGCCACGTGCAAACACGGGGCTTCCTTCCTGAGTCGGGTGTCCAGGTGGACGGACAAGCCAGGGCAGGAAGCCATTCCCCTGCGGACACCGTGAGCTTCCGTGCAATTCCTCCAGTATGCTGGTGTAAGTTGTTATGCAGGTCAGTCGCGCCGTTCTGTGAATGGCTGGGCCCTCCATCCCCTCGGATCCTCGAATTCTCCCACCTGGCACACTAGCCCCGGTCTTACACACCATTTTTGAGTCTCACTCTCCCCATTTAATTTCTAATGGCCGCTCCTCCTTCATCCCTGCGCCCTCCAGCTTTTTTAATTTAAAAAGAAAACAGTGAGCTGGGCAGGTGTGTAAGGCTCTGCTTGTAAGAGCTTCAGGACACATCTCCCCATCACCTGTGTTTGTGCGACACACACACAGGCACTAATGTTAACGCCGTTACAGTGCCTCCACCTTCTGCCCGGAAAACAACGTTCGCACGGCACACCTCATTTCACCCAGCATTAGAACATCTCACTCCCTCAGATCAAGTGCCTCTGTTAATGACAACCTAAATCGTCGGCAGTGATTTCACATTATTAAGAAATCTCATTTCCATTGTGTGGAGGAAGACAGTACGGGGTGCAAAAAACAAACTTGTTTTTGCAAACTTGTTTTCCTGTAAAACAACAAAGTCACATCTCATCGTGAACAATGTCTTACCCAAAGGTCAAGTGCTGCTTCTGTCCCGGGGGCCCGGAGGGTTAGGGGGGGCCGGGAGGGCTGTTCTGGAAGCCCAGAGACTAAGGTGCCTTCGAGCCTGCAGATGCGCCAAGGCCCAGGGTGACAGACAGCCGGGGCCCCGCCCCCGCCCCGCCCACTGACCCCAGCGCACAGGCCACCTGCACATAGCCCTGGCAGGACATTTACTGGCTCTGGGGGCCCGGCTGGAAAGCGTGTCGACGGTGCTCTCCCCGATAACGGTGACGGAGTTTCTCTGCAACTGTCATGGGGATTTAATTACATGATAAAATTGCAGCTCCCGCCTCTTGAGACAAATTGCACGTTCAGACTGATTGTTTTTCATGGTTCTCACACCGGGAGCCCACTACTCTGTCGAGGTGGGATGGGCCTGCCGCTCTGCCCCTTCTGGAAACTTGAGGGTTACTGATCCTGCAGCTGAGGGCGGGGGCGGCCCCTGGTGGGGCCTCGTGGCGGCTTTGCGGCTCTGCATGGAGCAAAGTGAGGCTGGTGTCGTCTGGTCATTCGGACTTCATTCTTTATTTTTCTGTTGGCAAAATACGAAAACTGAACTTCCAGAAGAAAGATAGGAAATAGGCATTTCCAAGCATAAACTACTAAACATGCCCAATCTCTGGTTTTACTAATTGCAAATGCAAATTAAAATAACAAGAGATCTTTGCCTAAGATCGTGAAAGATTTTTTTTTTAAATCAAGTTTTGGAAGAGCAGGCGACACAGAGGTCGCCCTCGTTTGCAGATGCCAGGCGGAAACGCTCCCTAACGAGTGCGCACGCGCAGCGCCTGTCTACTGTGCGAAAGCCAGGGTGGGTGGGGCAGAAGTGGGCGGGCCAGAAGCCCTTGCCTTAAGGGCTAGCCCTGGCCAGGCAGCTCCGCTGGTTGGAGCATCATCCCGTGCCCCGAAGGGCTGCGGGGTCAGTCCCTGGCCCAGGCACACACCTGGGTTGCCAGTCTGATTCCCAGTCGGGGCACGCGGGGGAGATGGCCAGTCTGTGTTTCTCTCTCACATCTATGTTTCCGTCTCTCTCCCTTCCTCTCTCTCCAAAACCTGTGACTGTATCCTTGGGGGAGGATTAAAAAAGGAAAAAAAAAGGACTGTTGCGCCAGAGGGGACAGAGGAGGTGAGGACAGGAGAGCAGCGAGACCACCTGCCTGAAGGCCAAGGGCTGTGAAGAGCTGGATGGCGTCACTGAGGGGGGGCTCGGACCCCAGCTGCTCAGTTGCCTGAGATGAAGGGCGGGGGATTTCTTTCCAAGTCCCAAGTCATCACAGGCTGATTCTTTTGCAAAATACAATTGGGATGAATTACAAGATAAAATAAAATGGAAAAAAGACACCTGGTTACGCGTACAGAAACCACGCACATGGACGTTGTGTTAGCTGGAACATCGCTGCCCGTGTTCCCAAACCCTCCCTGTCTCTCTTCCCAGCACACACCTGTCAGAGCAGCATCTGTCCCGGCCCCCTGTCCCTAGTGCTGCTGTTGCCCACCAGAGCCACCGGCGTGGGGGGTGGGGGTGGTAAAGGAACACCGGGAGAGACAGGGGTAGGGTGGTTAGCTTGAAAAGTTGAAGTGTACGCTAGTGACCAGTGCCCACCAGACTCTCTCTGTGGAGTGCCACACAGTAAATATTTTTGTTTGTTGGTTGTATGGTCTTGGTGGCAATGATTCCTCTCTGTCATTGTAGCATAAAAGCAGCCAGGAAGATATGCAAATGAACAAGCATAGGCTGTGTTCCAATAAAACTTTATTTATAAAAGCAGACAGCTGGCCCTCAGGCCTCTGCTGGCCAGCCTTCTCTGTAGGCCCTGGGACCCGGTGCAGGTTTGTGGGAAGGAGAGTTACGTGCACCTGCAGGTACGAAACTGCTGTCGCGTCCCTCTCTCTACACACCTTTCCCTCCCTCCCTGCCTGAAGCCGTCTCCTTAGCGACAGTCAGTAAAGCAGCCAGGCGCTCAGGCACACACTCAGCCCCTTCCTCTCATGTCTCTTCTGCATCCAGTGTGGCTGAACTTCTGGAACCTGTGAACTTGTATCTTTCATCCCATTTGGGAGACATCTGGTGATTATTTCCCTAAATTTTTCCTGCTCCATTTTCTTTCTTGAGCTCAAATGGAGTACGCCAGGTCTTCTCTCTTGCCTGTAGTCCCTGTTCATTTTGTTTTTAACTATCTTCCTTTCTGTTGTCCAGGTTGCGTCCTGTTTGTGGCTTGGTTTTCAGATTCGCTGACTCTTTCTTCTGCCACCTTTGATCTGCTGTCAAGCCCATTGTCGACCGGAACAGGCCAGCCCAAGCTTCAGGGTGGTGGATGCCACTGTACTGCCATCAGGACTAGGGGCAGAGACAGCCAGCTGTGTCTCCTGGCACCAGTCTGTCCACCTTTGTCCTTCCCATATATGCGTTTCTGTTTTTTCCAAAGTATACAATCTCATTTTATTGTTGTGTGGCTGCTCACTATCTCAGTAGCAAACTCCTGTGTCTAGAATCTGTGGCCTCATAGAACACAGGCCCCACTGACCTGCCTGGGTTTCCCTCCTCTGATCTGCATGCCACATGGCCAGCCACACCCACATCCTTGTGCAAGGTGAGTGTGCCCCACACTCACTCCCTCTGCTGCCTTCACTTGGACCCATTCCTTCCCACTGCAGCCTGGTAAGAACGTGTTCATCTTTGCAGGGCCAACCCAGGAGATTTTGAGCATCTGCCAGATGCTCTTTGGCCTGTTAATATGTATTATATTCCTACTGTGCGCTAGGACAGGGCGAACAGGACAAGCCCGTTCCCTGCCCAACATCCGGTGGCTGTATTTGGTACGAGAAAGCAAGGGGAAGTGGCAGGGGGAGGGTGAACCCGGCTGTGGGAAGTGTGTTTGCCATTTCCTAGTGGTTTCTGCACGGTGTTTATCCCAAGGAGAGCTCGCCGTTGTGGGAGACACCGCCCCCCTGGGCAGGTGGAAAGCCCCCTTCTGCACCCCCGTCTCTCTCTGTGTTCTTTCGGAGCTGCCCGGCGGGCGTGGGAGTGATGCTAACAGAAACGTATCATCAGCACATATTATTTCTTATTAGCTTGTTTCTCCGTTTTGATTCTGAAAATATCCTGACTCCGTCTAATTGCAATGGCCCTGTGTTCCGCAGGCAGCGAGGGTTTAGACTTGGGGGAGCTGAGACTCCGCCCCTCAGGAGTCATCTTCCTGCTCGCGGGCTTTGAAGCTGGACCATTAGCTCCAAGGCAGGCGTCTCTTCCCTGCGCCCAACGCAGCCTGCTTCCGGGGAAGAAAAGAGCCCGGGGCGCTCGGCGCACAGACAGCGGTATCTTCTTTCTAGGTGGCGGGAGATGTTTTTCTGTATCTAAAGGCAGGGCTGTTCCTGGAACCATTTTATCCCTAAATAATTTAACTATATTCAAAGATAATCTGATGTTATTGTAGGAAAGTGTATTTCTAATAAATTCCACTTGATCTGGGTGAATCAATTCAGGCAGCGCATAATTGGGTCTGTTAGCAAGGACTTCAGCAAGAATTTTGCAATCAGCGTTAATTAAGAAGATGGGACAATAATTTGTGCATAATTCCAGATCTTTTCCTGGCTTGTGAATCAGAGTAATAAGAGCGACGCTCTGGCTGGTGGCGGGATACTGTCATTAGGTGCTGATTTATAAGTACTTAGAAAGGTTTAATTTCATTTTGCTCCGAGCAGGGGCTCCCTGCCCCCACGCCCTCCGCTCAGGGCCTGTGGCCGAGATGACGGAGAGCTTTCCCTGCTATCCCTCCCTGTCACCGTGACCCCCACACCCCATGGCTGGTTTTACCCCGCAGTCAAGCATGCCACTCGTTGGTCCGTGCTGTTCTTGATACTCTCATCTGAAGTCAGGGACCATGTTATTACGTTGCGTGCATGCCTGTGCGCCTGTGTATGTGTGTATATGTTTGTGTGTGTGATGCAGAGCCAAAGGGTTGTGCACAGTTTCAATGGGGACATTTATTTTCACGGATCCTCCTGCCACGTGCCTCTGTGTGGGTAGGTACTGAGGGCCCTGATACAAGCCAGGAACGTACCAGCGGAACATGCTACTCTGAACTGGCTGTTGAGTGGGAAGGGAACAGACCTCGCTGTCCCACCTGTGAAGTGCAGCCACAGGACGAAAAACAGGCATCACGGGATACCTGGAAGAGCGCTGGATTCCAACCTCCCTGCCACCCCGACCCAGCTGTGGGGCCTTGTTCAGCCCCGTGGGAACCATGCTGGCCACAGGTCCTCGCTGCACCGGATTCCTCCCTCCGACTCCACTTAGGGCTGGTCCCCATTCTCACATGCCCTGGTAGGGGGACTCTTTCTCCCTAACAATCAGGACAGGGCTAGCCCCAGTCACCCTGCTGCTTAGGTGGCACCTTCCAGCTCCTAAACTAGCCTCCCATCAGCCTCTAGGCAATGCCTTCCCTGTCCCACAGGCCTCCCCTTGAAGGCAGGTGGTCTGCGCGGGCCCTGAGAGGAGGCCCCTTGCTCCGAGGCGGCGGGGTGGTTACTCTGCTCTGCACACTCATGTCCTCAGTCTCAGAACCCTGGTCAGTCCGCTTCGAAACGACCCTGAGAGACGGCCCGTTTCCTTCAATGAGGAAATTAAGATTCAGAGAGATGGACTGGCAGGTTCCAGACCACCCAGGCAGTGGTGGACCAAAGTTGAGGACCGGGTCTCCCCACTGCCCTTCTGTAGCTGCTCCCATTATGCCGCCCGTCTCTGAGTCTCCAGCATTGCACGCGCTCTCATCACGGCTTCTAGTGAGCCCCCAAGACCAGGGCTGTGCCCACCTGCCTGACATCTAACGGTTCATCTTCCCCGGGGGTAGATCCTCCCCAGGGACGGCCAGGGGCAGAGGCTGTGGCCCCAATGCAGGGTGCGCTCAGCGTCCGGGCTTGGCGATGCCGGTCGAATGAGAAGTCCGATTCCAAAAACAATTGCGTCTTGGCGTGCGGACGTGTGCCCACCACATGTTCACCCACGCTTGTGCCCACCTCCCCACTCCACGCCACTGGGTGAGATCTCTTAATAAAAACCCAGTTAGTTTTTTCACTTGCCCCCAGATGCTTACATGCCGCCACCCCAAACACAATGGAATGTCCCCGGTTTTCCATCCCAATCAAGAATTCAGGTAGCATCTTGACTTGGGTGTAATATATCAGCAGCAAACTCACGGGGTGCTGACATCCTTAATAATAGCAATTAGTAATCAGTTGTTCCTTAAGTAGTTTGATTACACCAGTTACCAAATTGTACTGTCGATGCATTAGGGGGCAAGATGGATCGCACCGCCCCTCCCCCAGATGTCCTTCTGTCTCCCCATGTTCTCAGGGGTGGCTGGGACGATAGGCATTGGAAAGAGGCAAGGACAAATAGCACACTGTCACGAACATTCCCCGGCGGAGAGCCGGCTTTAGCGGGAAGGGGAGTTAGAGACTCTGCAGAAAGACCAGCCTCAGTGGGTCTGTGGACAGGCAGGCAGTGCCCGCCCGGCTGAGTGACAGCCAAGGAGCTGGGCCGCCCCCGCCGGGCAGTCACCGGGTGTCTGAGCTCCTTCTCAGGACGAAGACCTGGTGTTAGGAGCTGGAGATGGACAAGGCCAGGTGGGGATGTTGCCCGTGAGGAGGCTGTATCTGAGTCTGGAAGGTTCGGTGGGAGTAGAAACCAGCCCAGCCCAGCCAGGCCATGTGCTTGAGTGGCTCTCGGAGACTGGAAGGAGGAGGGGGTCTGCAGGCCGGGTCAGCGGGGGGCTTCCAGGGAGGTGGCCCCGTGTGCGGGGTTGGGAGGGGCAGGGTGGCCTTGGTGGGCACAGGCGGTGCTCACACGCCTGGGGGCTTGGGTGGAGCCCTGGGGGGAGGCTCCTGGCCCCTCACAGCAGGTTCCTCACACAGCCCAGACCTGGGGGTAGAGCATGGTGTTGCAGTGGCCGGGCTGAGTGTCTTGTAGAGGCTTCTGGGCCCTTCCCAGCATCCCGAGGGGCACCCCAAGTCCAACCTGTGGGAGAGCAGGTGGCTTCGCCAGGGCACAGGTGAGCTGCGCCTTTGGGGGACTCCTGAATGAGAAAGGACCCTTCTGCCTCATGCCTGCCGCCAGCCAGGGAGGGATTACACGCTCTGCCAGCCAGCTCCGCCCTCTGCTCTCTCTCTTCACCACCTGGAGCTCAGGCAGGAGCAGCAAAGCCCCAGGCACACTCCCTTCCTGTGAACTTCCTGCATGTGTGTGTTCACACATGCATGCATGTGAGTGTGCGCACACATGTGTTCACTTGTGTACACACTCCTGCACGATGGTGTGCATGCATGTGCCCACGGGCAGGATATGCGAACATGTGGACATGCATGTGCCTGAGGGTGTGGCACCTGCATGTGTGCGTGCATGTGCACACACATGTGTGTTCGGAGGGAGCCTGTCCAGTGGTGGAGGGGAGCCCTGAACATCACGTAGGGGTCAAGATCGCATGATGGAGGGCGACTTTGACCAGCTAGAGGACAGCACAAAACAAGTACAAGCAGAGCACAGGGCGGGAGAGTATTTCTGGCAAACACGACCCAGCGATTTTATGCAGATGATGTGTGAAGAAGTCGCCCAGAAATGACCAACAGACACAGAGAAACGGGAGATCCTGTGCAAGGACCTGACCAGATGTGCTGTGTGTGAAGAGGCCTGCGGAGGAAGGCGGGACCTGCCCAGATGGTGAGGGAGGGTCGGAGGGGCAGCCGTGGAGAGCGACCTGGGCGAGCACCGCCCTGCAGGCCGAAACGCCGTGCTCGCCGCTGGCCATGCCAGGGCGGCCTGAGACCCAGAAACCCTCCCAGAGAACAGTTGGGGAAATCTCCTAGGCCTGTTCCTGCCACAAACACAGCTCTCAGGAATTCACCCTGAGGATACAACCAGAATAGGGAAGAGTCCTGTGAATGCTGATAAAGACGCTAATTACAGCGTTATTGATAGCAGCAACCAGGGGAACAGGTTCCCCTGGTCGGTGTTCACTTCAAGCGTTTGCGGCTAATCAGCCCAACAGGCAACTGAAATTCAGATGGCTAGGAAGCAACGGGGCAGACGGCGCAGCTACAGTAACTCAGGAAGCAGAGCCCCAAGTCACGCCGATGATGACGCGGTTCTGAGGAGGGGAGGGACACGCAGAGGGCCCGGCCAGGACAGGGAGGAGAAGGAGCCCCGGCGCTGCGCTGGGACGGTGGTGTCCCGGATGCGCCTCCTTCTTTCTAAAGGTTTGTTTGGTGCTGGGGTCGACACCGCTGAGACCCACGTGGGTACACGCAGCTGCACGGCCTGTGTGCACGCAGAGACAGAGGGGTCGACGGCCGGGTACGTTTTGTCTGCCTATTCCCCCACCCTCCACCCCTCCCGGCCTCCAGCACCAGCCCGCCTGTCACCCGCACATGTGACCTAAAGTCACACACAGGGGACTCACTGCGGTTACCTACGAGCACCCCGGGGGGCAGCGGGGCCCAGGGGTCTTTCATCCAGTCGTCGTTGGCCAGCTCTATCACGGCGTCCACGGGCCGGACCTGTGTGCAGAGCACGTCCCGCAGGGCCTCGTCGTCCCCGGCCTCCAGTGTGGACCGCAGCCTCCTTGCCACGCTGGAGCTGAGCGGGTAGTCGGGAAGGCGGTCTGAGCCGGACATGGCGATGCCCGTGTGTGGCGGCCGAACTTCTCCTCTCCTCCACTGGTCGCGAGTCAGCAGCTGCGCCCGAACGCAGAGTGGGGAGGCTATAAATAGGAGAAACAGGCTTGAGTTACCGCCGAGGGGGGGCCGCCTGGCCCCAGCCCTCCCCGCCCCCCTCATTGGCAGACGGCGCGAAGTTCCCCACGGGCCCAGCTAGGACCCTCTAGAGACGGGCAGTGGAGTGTGGGCGGGAGGTGGGGAGGGAGGGGGCAGTGTTTGGAAGGACCGTTCTCACAGGTGCCCCCGAGCGCTGTGGTCTTTTGTCAGGAGTGAGTCCTGCCCGGGGACTGCAGAGCCCCCTTCAGGCCAGGCGTGGGGCCCGTGGCCTGTGTCCCGTGTTCCGTGGGAGGAGACTTCCCGGCATCCCGCACTCAGACTCCTTTGCTCCCTCTCACAGCTCAGTCCACTGGGCTGTAGATTGGACGCGTTTTGAACTGGAGAGAGCGGAGTGAAATCTTTGGTTTCCAAATTCAGAGATGGGCCGGCCGGCGCAAAGAAGACACCGGCACCAGGGAGTGAACAGAGAAGGTTCCCCACGAGTGAGCAGCTGCCTCCGCCCCCTTGGCCGGCCACTCGGCTTAATGGGAGGGCAAAGCCCTTCTTATTGATTTCTGTGCATCCTGGGGGTCATGGGGGCCTTTTTGTCATGACCGGTGTGTCTGGTGGTCTGGGACCCCCATGTCAGCCCAGCCCAGAGCACATGGCCTCCCCGGTAGTTCCCTGTACGTTGAGGTGACCCGAGGGGCCTGGGCTGCACCAGGTAGCTTTTCAGGGATTAACACAGTTTTGGATTCTTTTTGAACTGAAATGTGAATTTGTCATGTAACACCGTATAAGATGAAGGTGCACACGATGTGGAAATGACACCTTTGTATGCTGCGCTGTGATGGCCACCCAGTGTCAGCCGGCTCCTCCGTCACCTCACATGGCCATCATTTCTCTGTTGTGGTGGGAACAATCATGATCCATCTCTCAGCAAGAGTCCCCATGCAGGGCCCTGGCTGGTGTGGCTCAGTGGACTGAGTGCCGGCCTGCAAACAAAAGGGTCACTGGTTCGATTCCCAGTCAGGGCACAGGCCTGGGTTTCAGGCCAGGTCCCCAGTGTGTGACCTCTGTGTGAGAGGCAACCACACACTGATGCTTCTCCCAGTGTGTGAGAGGCAACCACACACTGATGCTTCTCTCCCTCTCTTTCTCCTTCCCTTTCCCCCTCTCTAAAAATAAATAAATAAAATCTTTAAAACCCCCCCAAAAAGTCCCTTGGTGGGAAGCAGAGGCACCACAGTGGAAGGTCAGCAGCCGGTGGGCAGCCAGGGCCCCCCGAGGGACAGTTCCCAGGGGCGCTGGGACTGAAACAACCCTGACGCAGACACTCTCCACACGGTTGGCCGCGGGCCCTCCCCAGAGAGGAGACAGGAGCCCACTGGCTTGGCCTTCGGCCAGCTTTGCACAGAGTGTGGTTGGCCCTGGTTCTTTCTTTGGCCAAAGAATCACGGGTGTGGAAAGAAATTTTTGAACCTGAATTGCCAAACACACAGGCTTTGCAGCCTTGAATGCCTTCCAGCAGAAGGCCATCCGACACCAGCATGCAGGGAGCACCACCCACAAAGAGTGGAGAGCAGTGGCCACGGGAAAGCGCTCGGGACCCGGTGACTTAAAGAGCGAACGGAGGGTGAGGAGAGATGGCCATCAGCTTCAAACCACAAGGGAGGTGAGGAGGAAGCCCTTGTGAGGCGGGTAATAAGGTGACAGAGCCTCAGAACGCGCCGTGCACTGGTCTTAATTACCCAGCGATGTGCGGGGTGTGTAATCAGCAGCTCATGTGCTATGCTAATCATTCTGGCTAATTTTGTTATAATGCAATTCTTTATCAACCCTGCTATGTATAAATTAGGAATTGAAATGTAACTAACGCAAATTATATTTAAGGCAACAGGAATTGCTTTATTCCAGTGTGAACTCTCCTGGTCTCTATTTCTTCATCTTTTCTTTTCTGATTAGCTCACGGTACCCCCTACCACCCGCCTTGCCCCCTCCCGTCCCCCAGGGCTCACCACCACTCGAGGGGGAGGGAACCCGCATGAATGTTTCCCCCTTAACTTTTCTGAAGCCTCATATTCCACTCTCTCCTTCTGCGCATGAAGGTGCAGGATATACTCGAGCGATCAGCGGCAGGCGGAGCCCAGCTTTCTCTGAATCGGATAGAAGTTGCTCTGCTGTTCTGCTTTAGTTTTTAAGTGATCATTGGAGCCACCACGGTTCACGTATTTCAGCGACAAATGTTGCATGTGACTTACATCAAGTACTGTTTACACATGTGTTTAGATACAGGACTAACAACACAGATCCCCATCGAGAAGCATACGCGTTTTCTAGAATTTTCTGTGTCATGAGGTTTGCCTCCCACGAGAAGGGCAGGCTGGTGTGGACGTGTGGTGAGCTGTGAGGAGGCCACAGGCACACTGTCACAGAGCGCCAGCCTCGGGACTTTTTCTCCTCCCATCCTCTTGGTCTTGAACTATTTTGCAGCAAAACAACAATGCCTGAGGGGGTACGGCGGGGGTCTAACCCAGTCTCAGACCCGGACAGGGCTGACCATCGGCGAGTGTCAGCTGCCCACAGACGGTCACGGTCTTGGGGAACGGTCAGCCCCAGGGACTCAGACCCCATGGTGGCCCCAGGGTGAGGGACAAGCCCTGTGCACGTCGGATGAACTTGAAGTGGCCGTGGCATAGTTCTATGAAATAGACCCACCCGGTCTCCGGAGCTTCTGGAGAGTTGCTCCTTCAACACACAGTTCCTTGCCCGTTGGCCCGGGGGCTCTCTCGACTCCTGTCTCGCTGCCAGACCCTGTGGCGCTCCCACTGCATGGGCCACGCTGCGGCTTCCCCCCAGGCCGGGGCTCCAGCATCTGGCATCCCCCCGCTCCTTCCCACAGTCCAGCTTGCACTTCCCCAGCCCCAGAATCAGGTGCGTCTCCCTGTGTCAGGAGCTTTTCAACTGGCCTGGAGACTCCTCTGCGTTCCTTTTGATGCATCTTTTTGGGTCTGACCATTGCCACGGGACATGTGCGTGAACATGCCTGCCCTTCTGCAGAGGGCGGGCTCGCCCTACGCCAACCTGTGGCTGCGGGAGGCCACTTAGCAATGTGGCCTCGTCCCGAGGTCTTTAGGGACAGCTCCTTGTGCATTGAGAACACGGGGGGGCTTTCATTTCCTGTGTGTCTCCAAAGGCTCGAGACAGTGCAATGGGGTGTAGGTGCGATGGAAGCCGTTTACGCTCTCGTGTTCCAGTTTTTCTACAGGGACGTGATGTGGGACGGCAGAAGGGTGGGTCGTGTGCTGGGAGATGTGGGCAGTTTCCACTAGTGTGGCCATCAAGGGTGGAATGGCGAGCAGAGTGGGTTCCCCCAGCGAACACCTGGTGACCCCAGTCCGAGCCAGGCCCTCCTTGAGGTGCCGGGACGAGCAGGCTCTCTTTGCTCTGAACTCACTCGTTGGGCGTCCAAACTTCCAGCATCTCTGGGCCACCCTGGAAGAAGAGCTGTCTTGGGCCCCACATTAACTGCGTTGTGACAGGTAATCACACACACCCAAACCTCACAATGTTTTAAGTAAGTTTACGATTTTGTGTTGGGCCACAGGTCAGACACCCTGAATGGATTACACAGTTGATGATCCATGCCAGTGCCTCCTGCAGGTGTCCTGCATGTGAACTTGGTCGCCCTCGAGGCAGACGCTGTACCATTACACTGAGTGGGGACCAGTTCGCTTTGGTCGCTGCTGCTGCTGCTCAGGGCGGGGCTCGGAGGCCAGCGAGGGCAGCCCGTGTGCCCCAGGATCGCTCGGCCCCACTTCTTGGCCATCCAAGTCCCACAGCCGAGTCTGCTCTCTGTGATCAGTTCCTCCCTCTTCCTCCCTCCCT
>PVIA01014758.1:0-25598 GCA_004024845.1 Tonatia bakeri | reverse complement strand
CTGCACAGAAGTTTGACATTATTCTTTGCATATTGATGTAGGTATAGCCTTGTAAGCTTTAGTTAGCTATGTAATGCTTACCAATTCTTCATCACCATTTCCCAGAATCGCTTCACATTTGTTTTAATTGTACCTGTTACTGTGAATTGTAGAAAAGTTAGAGCCAGAAGGAACCAGGGAGTCATGTGATTAATAAACTTCATTTTAGAGATGAACAATCTAGAACTTGGAGAAGTTATGTGTTTGTAAGAAGCGTCAGATCCATACCCCAGTTTGCTTGACTCTCACTGCTTTCCCCCGTGTCTGTAGCGCTGAGACGAAGGGTGGGATGGAAGGGGAGGTAGATCACTTACAAGGACAACACGGATATTTGGATTTAATTGGCCCATAAGATCAAATGAAGCGAGGGAAAGGGAACCAAAGTAACCAGTTGAAACAGCTATAAAGGATCAGATATAAGGTTATATATATGTATAGTGTGTGTAAATATAGTTAAAAATTTTTAAAGACTTTTTTATGTAGAGAAGATTTAGGTTTACAATGAAATTGAAAGGGAGGTACAGAGATTTCCCATATACTCCCCGCAGCCACAGTGCATAGCCTCCCCCACTCCTTGTCACTCACGACGATGGACACTTTTAGCAACAAACCTACATGGACACATCATAATCGCTTAGAGTTCATGGTCTACCTTAGGGTTCACTTCGGTGGTGTACACTCTGGTTTTGGAGAAATGTGCAGTGCCACAGTCCGTCAGTATAACACCACACATCGTGTCTTCACTGCCCTGACATCCTGGGATCTGCCTGCTCGCTTCCCCCCTCCACCATGGCCTCTGGTCTTTTCACTGCTCCCGTGGTTCTGCCTTTTCCAGAATGTCACGTGGTTAGATTTATATATGCATATATATGTAGCCTTTCACACGTGCTTCTTTCACTAAATAATATGCATTTCATGTTCCTTCATGTCTTTTCATGGCTTGATGGCTCTTTTCTTTTTAGCGCCAAATACCATTCCATTGTGTGACTGTACCACAATATCCCGTAACCGACTGAAGGGCATCTTGGGCGGTTCTAATTTTTGGCAGTTATGAATAAATACGCTATGAAGAAGCACCTGTAGGCAGGTCTCTGTGCGGACACGATTTCCATCCCTTTGGGCAAATACCAAGGAGCACAGTTGCTGGCTCACGCGGTAAGGGTGTTTAGTTTTGTAAGAAAGTGCCCGACCGTCTTCCGAGGTGGCGGTGCCGTTCTGCGTCCCCATTCTGCGTCCCCACCAGCACCGAGCGAGGGTTTCTGTTGCTTCCCATCCGCACCAGCACTGGCTGTGGTCTTCGTTCCGGACTTTGACCATTCGAACAGGTTGGATCTCCCTGTTTGGATTTGCATCTTCCTGATGATGGGTGGTGTGGAGCATCTGTCCGTGTGCTCAGCTGCCACCCATGTGCCTTCTTCGGTGAGGTGTCTGTTCAGGTCTTTGGTCCTATTTATTCAGGTTGTTTGGTTTTGTGTGGTTGAGGTTTGAGAGTTCTTTGTATGTTTTGGATAACAGTCCTTTATGAAATGTATCTTGCAGAAATTTTCTCCTGGTCGCTGGCTGGCCTTCTAATTGCCTTGATACTGTCTTCACAGAGCAGAAGTTTTTAATGTTCACAGAATCCCGCTCATCAACTAGTTTTTCATAGATTGTGTCTTTGGTATCTAAAAAGGATCACCATGTGCAAGGTCATCTGGATTTCCTCCTGGATCATGTCGTAGGAGCTCTGTAGTTTTGCGTTTTACATGTAGGTCTGTGACCCACTTGAGTTAACCGTTGTGAGAGTGCACGGTCTGTGTCCAGGTTTGTGTCTGGCGTGTACCTGTGTGCTTGCTCCAGCACTGCTCGTCGAGGCCCCACCTGGCCTGCCTCGCGTCGCCTGCCTCGCGTCGCCTGCCTCGCCTTGCCTTTGCTCCTTCGTCAAGGATCAGTTGGCTGTATTTACGTGGGACTGTTCCTGGGCTTCCTGTTCTGCTCTCATCATCTGTGTATCTGTACTTTTGTCAGTACCACACTGTCATGACTTCTGTGGCTTCACAGGGAGCCGTGAAGCAGGTGGCATCAGCCCCCGCCTTTGCTCTTCTCCTTCAGTATTGGTGATTTGGGGTCTATCTTCTCTCCACTTGAACTGTGGGATTAGTTTACTGAGGTCCATAAAAGAACTGGTGGATATAATTAAAACATTTTTAAGATAGATAGTGAGAAAACTATTTCTCCGTTAAAATGGATTGGAAAAAGGAGGCTTTTTAAGGTGTGTCGTAAGATTCAGGAGTTCTGTGCCCAGGTACCCCTTCCAGGGTGGCACGGCCTTCCTGTGGCACTCTCAGGCACCATCACTGGTAGTTGCTGAGAATCTGATCGTTGCTTTCAAGTGAAAACAAACTAATTTAGACTCTTAACCATTGTCAGAAGTAGATATAAATATGGGGAAATATAAAATTATGTTTTATTGTAGAAGATATGGTTAAATATTTAGAAAACAAAGGACTCAGTCGAACAAAACCATTAAAATTACTTTAAAAAGTTCAGTAAGTGCCCTGACCAGGTGGGTCAGTTGGCTGGAACATCAGCCCGCACACCAACAGGCTCCGTGCGGGAGTGGTTCCTGGTCTGGGCACACATCCAGGTTTTGGGTCCGATCCTTGGTCAGGGCGCGCACAGGAGGTGACTGACTGGTGTTTGTCTCTCATATTGGTGTTTCTTTCACTCTCCCTCTCCCCCTCACTCCCTCTCCCTCTCTCCTATCTCCCTAAATCAATTTAAAAAACTATGAAAAGTTCAGTAAAGTAATAAGAAATCAGATAAATGCAAAACAAATAACCATAATGTACCTAACAAGATTGTAAATTTTCTAAAAGCAAAATTTTTACTTTCTTTTAAATTCCCCATCATCCAGAATGCCGAGTGTTGTTATTGAATTAAAAAAAAAATTAACTTGTCATTGGTGTGTGATTAAAAATCAAGCATGAGACTCTTGTAGAAAAGTAAGGTCAGATGAGCAGTGTGTGGCTGTTTTGCTGATGTCCTCCGGTGACATGCTTGGAGATGAGGGATACCGAGGCCCTGAGGAGTCCTGTGCAGTTGTGAACAGGGTTGTCGATGGTTTTTGATGAGGAGGGTTATGAATTAAGATTGGTTCTTCAGTGAGACATGTCGCAGACACACTGGAGAGGGCAGGCCCTAAAGACGTGGGGATCTGGAAAGTCAGTGATAGCAGTAAGGCCTGTGAGCTGGGTGGTAGCTCTCTAAAAGTACAGGCAGAAATGGTTAAGAAATTGGAAAAAATCCTTTATTTTGAAATAATTATTTTGAAATAATTTATAGTAAGTGCTGTAAAAATAGTATAGTGAATTCCCATATATCTTTTCCTAGCTTCCCCTATAACCTTAGATCAAGATGAAGAAATTAACATCCGTATAATACTATTGACTGAACTACAGACTATTCAGACTTCACCAGTCTTCCTACTCGTACCCTTTTTATGTCCTCGGACCCAATCCAGGGCATCATGTTGCTTTTAACCATCAGATCTCCTCAGTCTCCCCAGTCTCTGATGCTTTCTCGGGCTTTCCTTGCTTTTCACGACCGTGGTGTTGTTGAAGTAGTGCCCCTTAGCTGTTCTGTAGAGCTCCCCTCCGTCTGGGGCTGGCTGGTGTTTTCTCATCGTTACACCGGGCTGACGCGTCTTGGCGAAGACGAACAAACGTGACAAACGTGAAAAATGCTTCTCTTCGTGTCACCTGGAGGGGTGCATGATGTCCCTAGGATGCAACTTTGATCACTTGTTAAGGTAATCCACGCCAGGTTCCCCTCTGCGGAGCTGCTGTTTTTACTGGGATGTTCAGCAGAAGCAAGTCGGTAAGTCCAGTTCCCAGTCCCGGGGAGGAGGGTAAACTCCACCTCCTGGAAGGAGGAGTAGCGAAGAATCTGTGGACCTATGGTGAGCCTACCACAAAGTCAGTCAATATTTGAGGGAGGAATTTTGAGGCTAGGCTAATTACATAAGAAACATTTCGAGAGAGGGCTTACTACTTTTTAGAAATTGATTAATTACAAGGCATTAAAAGGAGCAGGGACTTCCAGATTTTGAGGCTGGGTGAATGGTTACAGTGCTGAATAGTCATTCACTTTGGTTCTGGGATTGATTCCGTTTTCTGCACTAAAATCCAGTTCTACAAACAATAAACAAGGGTGTAGACAGGTGATCTAGATGTAGTCCCAGGAAGCAGGGTCTTGATTCTACATCCTCTGTTAGCCCTTCGCATGGTAGAGGATTTCAGACACACGCGGTTCTGATGTCAGGCACTCGGCTCCGGTCCCAGTCATCAGGCTGCATGCTTCATCCTCTAGCAAGATCTCGTAATTATAATTAATGCGTACTTCCCCTAATAAACTTGCCTTTCATTTTTAAAATTTAAGATACGTTAAGGAAGAACATTACTCACTAGGTACCCATAAACCAGAAGAAGAAAGGACTAGAAACGTGGCGGTGACATCCTGCTGTTATAGTTTACGTTGCCTGTAAAACACCTGTTACTGTCTTCCGGGGAGTAGGGGGCTTTCCAAGTCAGTTCTGAACCTACATCTTTTGCGGCACAGGAGACAGGTCTTGTTGGGTCACTGTCATCTTGCTAGTCTAATTTTTTCTTTCTCTTGAGAGAATATGCTGGATATGCTGGACTTCCTCTCTGTTTCACTTAAATTCCCCGTAAATGACTTTACCACTGATGGTGATCTTTCAGCAGACGGTGGGTGTACTCAGCAGGACTTCGTTGAGGGTAGTGTGCCTCTGCTCTATGCAAGGAGTGGTTTAGTTGGGCCTCCTTACAGCTCTGTGTAAGTGCTCACGGAGATCCTCAGAACCGAGGTCCCTTCCCCTTCCTGGCAATGGGTCATCTGCCAGGTGAGTTCAGAGTTTCCAGAAACCTGTTGTAAAAGTGTTTGATTGCCACCCCCTGTAAACCTTGTAAGTCTTGCCTTGTTTAATGATTACTAGGTCCAATTACAAAGTGTATTTTAAGAAGTCCTGTTTAGGTAATGTTTACTTCACACCTGTGAGCTTGCAATTAGTTCCTTGTAATAGAAATTTGCAGCCCTGAAATTTCTAACTGGAAGTTTAAAATTATTTCATTTGCGGCAGATTAAATACTGGAATTGAGTCACCAAATTATCCAAATTTGCTGCTGAAAGCACATACGTAACTACACAGAAACGAAGCTATCGATTGAGGAACAGTAGTGATTTAGATGATTTGTTTTGAGAACGTTCTCTCATTTACCTAAATTTAATTTTTATTTTTGTATATTATAAAAATCATTCATCTCTAAGTAGGTAGTAATTGTGTGATTTCTACGCTCTTTTCCTTCTCGTTATATCAAGTCACTTTAGAATGCACATGAGTGATATGTTGGTTTAGTGGGTTCTTTGAACCACAAAGAGAATGTGGTGTCAGTGTTAATGTGCAGCTTTGGTGGTTACAACAGTAAGTTGTGGGTGGGATTAGGGGAGTGCATGTTTTTTCTTGTCCAAGTGTCGGCTGTACTCAGATGTATACTATTTTATTTGGGAGGAATATACATGAAGTTACAGTGGCTAAATCATCAGTGTTAGCTAAAGTATTAGACTTCTTTAGAACTACTTGGCGTTTTTGTTTAGAAGACCAAGTGATGGATTTTTGGATAGTTGGCATTTAACAGGTCCTGGGTAGAGGAGACAGAAATGAGTTGAAGGCATCAAACATTACTAGATTTTCTAATACATTCTCTTTGTATTTTTATTTGTTTGTTTGTTTATTTATTTTTTGAGCTAGGGGAAGGGAGGGAGAAACAGAGGGAGAGAAACATCAATATGTGGTTGCCTCTTATGTGGCCCCCAGTGGGGACCTGGCCTGTAAACCAGACATGTGCCCTGACTGGGGATCGAACCAGTGACCCTTTGGTTCACAGCCCATGCTCAGTCCACTGACCTACGCCAGCCAGGGACATTCTCCTTTTAAATAAAACAATAAAACAGGTCAGTGTTAAAAACCTGATGAAATGATGTATAGGTGGATGATGCTAATTAAAATTAGCTGAAAAATGTGATTGTAGGTAAGATTCTTGGTAATGTCACTTCATGAATGCCTAGACCAACACTGTAATTCTTTTTAGCTGAAATACCTACTCATGATTATCATTGCTTCTTATAATACTTGACATGAGGGGTAGCCTCCTCTGTGTGCATAAAATGTTAGCACACTCTGTGTTCATAACAGCGTCATTTACAATAGCCAAGTGCTGGAAACAGCCTAAATGGCCATCAGTAAATGAGTGGATCAAAAATTGTGGTACATTTACACAACGGAATACAATGCAGCAGAAAGAAAGAAGGAACTCTTACCTTTCACGACAGCATGGATGGAACTGGAGAGTATTATGTTAAGTGAAATAAGCCAGGCCATGAAAGACAAATACCATATTATCTCACTTATAATAGGAACCTAATGACCAAAACAAACAAATGAGCAAAATAGAACCAGAGAAATGGAAAGAAGGAACAGACTGACAGTGACCGGGTGTGGGGGGGATAACAGGGGAAAGAAGGGGAAGGGTCTAATTAACAAACAGGTACAAATGACCCACGGGCATGAACCACAGGGTGGGGATTGACTGGGGGCGGGGGGGATGGGGGGGAGGGCAATGGGGAAAATTGGGACAACTGCAATAGAACAGCAATAAAAAAAGATAAGGAAGTAAAATACATTTAGATTGACAAACAAATGTTAGCCCATATTTGGTGGGCCTTGACTTTCATAACTCCTATTTGAGCATTTTACTGACCTCCCACACTCCTCTCTGCGTGTGCGATGGAGTCTCCCATAGTCTGTTTCCTGAGCCTTGATCATTCTGAACTTGCATCGTGCTTGCTTCTTGCCCCAGACGATCGACGGTGTTGTTTAGCTTAGGCAATCTGGCTGGCAATCGTCTACATATTTTCCCAGCGTCCTGCCTTGTGGAGGCAGCCTCCCAGAAGGCCTAGATCGCCAGGTGCTTCTCCGGATCCCTGCTCAGCCGGAGCCTGCGGTTGGTTTGCTTCCAGTTGTGCCTGTCACCTGGGGTTCACCCTTGGCCACCCTTTCCTTCCTGTCACCCCTGTGCCATCTTACCACCCAGGTTTTGCTCTTGTGGGGAGTTGGGCCTGGCCGATGGGAGGGCTGTACGAAGGGCAAATACCTTGTTCTATTTGCAAGGTCACAGGTTGTTGAGGTGCCTCTGAGGGCTCTCTGCTGCTCCCTGGGGTGCTGGCTTGGGGTAAGGGTGGTATAGTGCCCTCAAAGCCTCACATAGGGACTCGATTAAGTCTTTTACCGCCCTGAGAACGTAGCCCCCATGAGAACGTAGCCCCCATGAGAACGTAGACATTTAGACTTGCACACATTGAGCCTTCAAGGGCATCTACGGAATGTTTTACCTAAAAGTAGAAGACTGCCAATATTAAATGATGCTTTATTACAGAGTTTATTATTGCTACAAGGTTTGTATATAAGGCTTAAAAGTGAAGGGGTTACCATGTAAATAGTGTTTTATTTAGTTGTGCAGTGGTGACTGGTTTCAGCCCTATAGATCTCATGAAAACCACAAATTTTTTGAAAAGTGCTTTCTTACTAGGATTGCTTTTCATCTTCTGCTGATTTCTAAATGGTATTTTTTTTTACATGGGTCCAGCAAATCAGTGACCAGTGGACATACTCTGGCTGCTTTGTTGTGTTTGCACAGTGTGTGTCTCAAGAGCCAGGGCAGCTAGGCGGGTGTGTGCTTGTTTGCAAAACCACCTTATTTATTTTTTTAACTTACCATATACATTTCATCTTAATCACAAGACTCCGGTTGGCATTCAAGCTCAGGACTCTGCTTCAGGGGAACTGGGTGAGGCGTCGCAGTGCAGCATGGGGGATGGACTTCGGAACTAGAGCGCCTTGGGTTGCAACGCTGCGGAGCCTGGCAGCTCGTGTGTGGCCCTGGGACAGAGAGCTTGGTCAGGTCTTCTTTCCCGCATTTGTAAAATGGGGGGAATGACATTATTTTTAGGAATTAAAACATTATTACTGTTGACCCTAAGGCAGATGTCGCCTCGTGGTAGTGATTTTACTGTGGACAGTGTTAACAAGAGCCACTCATCTCCCGGCAGCTTTCTCAAAGTGTTAGTGCTTCCTGTTACTTGGTGTGCCGTGTCTTCTCTGCTTGTGGTTCGAATCCCTGGGTTGCTCTTCGTGGAGATGTGTGAATGGATTTGTCCCTTAAAGTTTACCTGATGCTGCTTTTAATAGGCATCAATTTTATTCCAATCCGTCTGAGGTCATAGAACGTAGGACAACATTCAAGTGTTAGAAAGTATTATAGTAAAATATCTCTTGGTGACTGATCCTAAGTCTCAAATTCACATTACTAGATAATATTTGTGATCTCTATATTGTCAAAATAAGTCTTAAAAAGTCTTAATTATACTGGAGCCAGTAAGGTAAAATATAGCTTCAGGTTTGGTGTATAAAGACTGGAAGACTGAATTTAGAAATTATTCTTAGAAAATACAGTTTTTAAAGAGTGAAAGTTTAAAGCCTGTATTGTTTGATGTCTCAAACTAAACTGTGCTAACTGGCATCACTCTGGATATTCTGGATTTTATTTTTGAGCCCTGTACCCATCGTAGTTCAGTCTTTCAACCTTGGCACACGTGTCGTTGCCCCGGGAACCATCGCTCAGGAGGCGATGACACCGTACCATCCGCACTGATGATGCCTCCCTGACTATCACGGGTATGTATCTTCTAAGTAGGCCAGTCACATAATATGGGAGAGCAGGCCTGGCCTATCTCATTTCAGAGTAGTGCCAAGACTTTGTCTTGGCTGACCGGACAGTCTGCGCACAGCCTAGAACTTTTCAGATGCCCTAGAAATAAAATTAAAACAAAGTGATGCAGGGAGAGTGTTTCAGAACAGATCGCACATCCACCTGCTCTTTTCTAAAATGCTTTCACTTTTTAAGCAATTATTGAACAATAAGAAAATCTTTCTTCTTCTTTTTTTGCCCTTCTGCATATATTCTGTAAAATACCTCTTTGGACATCTGTGTTCAGAACAAAAATCTAAATGATCAAAACTTTTCATTTTCAGTCTTTCTCTGGTACGGAGGTTCTGTGGTTTGAAAACGACGGTGGAACTCGGGCAGAGGCATACGAGCAGAAGCACACTGATGTCATAAAGCAATAAAGTAATAAAATTACCACTTCATAGTGGTATTCATAGTTGAGAGGATAGTTTTCCTTTTAATAACTAAGCTTATGAAATGAGATGCGGATCAGGGTGGTAATAAAGGGATTCCATTCATATTAAATTTATTGAGTAAACATTTACTAATCCAGTCTAATGAAGAAGAGGTCAGTGTGGCGGTGAGAAGCCCGACTTAGGGAACATTTTGAAAGAGGATAGCTTGCTTGCTTTCAGAAATGTGCAGGATGGGCCCCAACTGAAGAAAGAGAAGGAAAGCAGCAACCAGGCCTCTTTCGCAGGGAAGGGTAGGCTGGGGGGACTCGCCGTAGCGAGCACGGTCATGGCTCACAGTCAGCCCCGGAGGCGGTGGACGCTGCCGGCCGCGGTGTTCCGGACACCACGGACAGCGCGGGCTCCACCTTCTCTCTCTGATCGCTCCTCTAGCCTCTCTTCTCTCGATTCCTCACAGGTAAGGCTTCTCCCAGGTGTTTCCCTGCTGTTTTCTTATCTCGTTCTCTTTTCACCCACACGTTTTCCTTAAATAATTTGAAAATTGAGATATAATTCACACACTATAAAATTTTCCCTCTTAAAATGCACAATTAGGTGGTTTTTAGTGTATTGCACAATAACTTGTGCAGCCATTACTGACTGCTATCTGATTCTAGAACACTCATCACCCAAAGAGAAACGTGCGTGTATTAATAGTCACTGCCTAGTTTCCCCGCCCCTCGTCCCTGGCAACTCCTATTTTACTTTCTGTCTCTATGGAATTACCCGTTCCATACATGTCATGTGTATGGGATCATGTAATGTGGCCGTCTGTGACTGGCTTATTTCACTTAGTGTAGTGTTTTCAAGTTTCATTCACATTATAGCATGCACCATTACTCACTCCATTTCATGACTGAACAATATTCCACTGTGTGAGTATACCACACTCATCAATTGATAGACGGGTAGGTTGTTTCCACTTTGTGATTTATGAATGGTGCTGATATGAACGTTTGTGAATGAGTTGTTGTTGACTTGTCTTCAGGGGGTTTTTTTTGGGGGGGTATATGTCTAGGAGTGAAATTTCTTGGTACTGTGATAACTCTGTGCTTAACTTCTTTAGGAAATGCCAAGTGTGCCATTTTACTTTTGTATCAGCTACAAATGAAGATTTCAGTTTTTCCACATTCTTGTCAACACTTGCTACTGTCGGTCTTTTATTGTACTTATCCTAGTGGGTGTGAAGGGGCACCTTTGTGGCTTTGATTTGAATCACCATAGTGACTAAAGATGATGAATGTCTTTCCATGCACTTCCAGGACATTGTATACCTTCTTTCCCCACTTTTTAACATAATTGAGTTGTAAGCCTTGTTTTTATATATTCCGGATACTAGACCTTATAAGATACATGATTTGAAAATATTTTCTCCCATTCTGCAGGTTGTCTTTCACTTTTTTGATGCCTTTTGAAGCATAAAAATTTTTAATTGTGATGAGGTTTTACTTATTTTTTCTTTTGTTTTTTGGTGTCATGTTAAAGAAACCATTGTCACACAGAATTATGCATATGTTTTCTTCTGAAAGATTTATAGTTTTAGTTTCAAATGATATCAAGAGAGTAAAAAGACAAGCTGTAGAATGGGAGAAAATGTTTTTAAATCATGTGTCTGATAAGGAAATAGTGACCAGAATATATATGAAGATCCACTTCGAGCCAGTTTTCCTGAATGGTGTGAGATGTTAGGTTCATCTTCATACTGTCGCATGTGGCTCTCCTGCCATTCCGGCATCATTTGTTGAAAAGATTATTCTTTCTACATTAAGGTGTCTTGGCACCCATGTCAAAATCAATTTTTTGTAAATGTATAGGTTTATTTCTATTCATTGATCTATGAGGGGGGATCCCCAAAAAACCAGAATTATTTTCTGGAGGGTGGGCCCCTTATAGTACAGGCTTCCCCCGCTAGGTGAGTGTTCTAGGAACCCATCTGCCTCAGTGTACCAGTTGGTGTTGAGAGAGCCTGCATTTGGCTTCAGTGAATTTTTTGAAGACTCTGAACATGTTTTCCCTATCGTAATGGTTGATTGACAGGTGCACCTGCCCACACTGGACTGAGTGTTCAGCAGTTTTTGACCAAAAATGGCATCACCCCTGTGCGCCACCCTCTCTATTCACCTGATCTCACCCCAAGCAAACTATGCCCCCAGCCCCAATAAAAAAATTAAAAAGTCCCCCAAGGGAAATACCCTGCCAGAGAGGGAGAGGGGGAAGAGGTGAAACCAAAGAATGACTGAGGACCTGAGGGGCATCAAAATGGACAAATTCAAAAACTGTTCTGAGCAGGGGAAAAATGCCTCCACAGGTGTATTGATTGCATCAGGTGGGGAGTATTTTGAAGGTGACTGAAATTTACACATGTAAGACTAAATACACAATATTTTATAAATTCCATTTTTTGGATTCTCGGTCACATGTGTCTACTTTATGTCTGTATCACATAGTACTAATTTTTGTAGTCACTTTTGAAATTGTGGAGTGTGTGTGTTGTAAATTTGTTCTTTTCCTAGATTGCTTTAGCTGTGTCAGGACCCTTGCAATTCCATGTGAGTTCTAGAATCAGCTTGTCAGTTTCTGCAGAAGTACAGGCAGCTGGGATGTCCACAGGGTTTGGTTAGTGTGGATCGGTGTGGGGCGTTGCCAGCGCAGTGGCGCTAAAGCTTCCAGTCCATGCGCACGGGACACATTTCCATTGCTTTATTTAATCTTTAATTTCTTACATTGGTATTGTCAGTGTACAGGCGTTCCACGTTTTTGTTAAGCTTATTTCACAGTTTTATTCTTTTCAATACTATTGTAGAAGAAGAAGAATGATAAAGTATGTGTGGTGAAAGAGTAACACTGGAGGAATCTGGGTGAAGAGTATATGAGAATTCTTTATACCATTTTTTCAGCCTTTGTATAAATCTGAAACTATTTCCAAAAAAGTATTAAAAATGCTATGTAAAAAGAAAAAAAGGCAACCAATAGATAGAAATTAGCACTTAGATTCCCCAATGCTGTGTATGAGTTGTCAGGTCTTATTTCTGGGAAAGAAAATTAATTTGAAAGAAAAGAAAGAAAAAGAATCACCGAAGGGCACGTCACTAGCATGTGTTTTTCCGGTAACATTGCAGGTCTCTCTACTTTCTGTCCTGAAGACGGTATTTCCAACTGTTCCTCAGAACAGTCAGACAAAAAAAAAAACTTTCCTAGGATACAGCCAATGAGACTTCTCTGCTCCAATACTTGGCGAGGTGTTCTTCATCTCCAGTGTTTTCTCAGGCTTTCGTGTCGCGCACACCAAGGTAGAACATGCACAAGCCCCAGGTTGTTGGCGTCTGAAGCTACTGGAACACGGTGATGGGGTGACGATGGGCTTCATCCCTGCGCGTAACACTTGAGGTTCAGCGAGAAAGCGAAAGCAATGACAGATGAGAGAATGAAGATTCGTTTTCAAGTTGCTGTTGTGAAACACAGTCACGTACATATTTCTGCACCTTTTTCTTATTTGTTGCTATCTGTACGTACAAGATGGGAATAATTTCCAGTATAAAAAAGATTAGCTTATTTTTCAGATAATGAATCAAAATAATAGATTTTTTACTTTCTTGAGAATGCTGTTTTGAAATCGGTGGTTTGCATAATTAAATTTTTCTTTTTAAAGTAGTCGTAGGAGGAAAGGATATAAAAACAGACAGCTGCTTTTAAAGGGGAAAACAAGTTTTTAACTGTCTAAGAGCATTTTTAAAAATAAGAGTTCATCTTGGATTTCGAGTGTGTTTTCAATGCTAATTAAACAGGCAGACGCTCCTGTCAACGGTGGAAACGACCGAGGGCTGGCGTGGTTCACAGCACAAGCAGATGGCACCCTGCTTCTGACCAAACGGGCAGGAATTCCTTAAGCATGCACCCTCGAGTTCTTGTCTTCCCACGGTTCTGTGCACTTTTAAATATTCTCTACAGTTTTAGCAAAAGCATTTATTAAAGTAGAAATTGGAGATAGCACACAAATAGGCAAGACTTAGTCTGACTTGAAATCCGGTTACAAACCAAAAAATGAAAACTGCAGAGCCACGAGTAGAGGGTCTTATGATGAGAAAATACTGCATAAGGATTATGTGTGCATATATCTGCGAGGAGAAAATTTATCAGAAATATCGTTACCAGAAATCTCGCTTTCTTTTCACACCTTCCGCTTAGTTTCTAGAGGTTAAGTCTTTAAAGTATTGATACTAAGGACCGCTTTTTAATCAGAAGTTTCAGTGGTAACCCATGGGAAGTCACTCCTAACTTGAGTATTTTCTACCCACTTTCATGTCTCATTTTAACATTTTTGGCCCTGGCTTGTGTGGCTCAGTGGATTGAGCACCGGCCTGTGAACCAAACGGTCACTGGTTCAATACCCTGTCAGGGCACATGCCTGGGTTTCGGGCAGGGTCCCCAGTTGGGGGTGCATGAGAGGCAACCTCACATTAATGTTTCTTTCCCTCTCTCTACCCCTCACCAGTAAATAAATAAAGCAAATAAATAAAATCTTTAAAATTTTGGGTTGCAGTATGTTCTATCTTTAATGTGGACTGCAGGGTCTTAACAATGGCGCTGCCAGCTGAGAGGCGAGTTGCAGTGCATGCTGGGCTATTTCTGAGATTTTTGCCTGCGAGCTGTGTCCGACCGCAGGCAGTCGGTGGGGCTGCCTCTGCACCTGAGAAGTGGGTCGTGGGTTACACGGTGACCTCTTTTTATAGTCATGCTCATCACTGCTGTTTAGGTGTTGTACGGCTCACGTGTGGAAACCAGTGTCTTTTATATGTTTTTGAACATGTATATGTTTAAAGTTTGTTAGGTGTTGGACAGCTCACATGTGGAAACCAATGTCCTTTCTATGTTTTTGAACATGTATGATAGTGTTGAAATTAATGGTGGCTCTCTAAATTTATTCTTTTGACTATAAAACTATTTTTCATTTAACATTCAAGATTTCCAAGTCAATGAAGGAAAATCAGTGAAATTCTCAGTTTCCCACTTTTATTGGGGCAGTAATAGCGCGATAGAAGATACAATCTTTGACATTTGAATTACTTTGCATATTGATGTTTTCACAGTTGTGTACTCATCCTTGAACGGGTGTCGTGTGTCAGTTTTTATGTCGTTGCGATCACTTCCTTTTTTTCTTATCCAGTGTATATACTTAAAGAAAAAACCTAATATCTATTCTTAGAGTTGAATATCTGCAAGTCGTACGTAACTATCATGGTTATTTTTCTTCCGTCTATGATTGACAGGTTTTATTCACAGCTTAGGAAAAACTCAAGAGATCTTGGGCGACGTTTCTTATTAGACGATTTTATTTCGGTGAATGCTCATTTATTTTTACATGTGTTTTAGAGAAGGGCTTGCTTGACTTTTCAGCAGGTTCATTTACTTGGATGAGTTCATTTCTAAATGGTGTTCTATCACATTCGGCTCTGATTGCCTCCCTTCTTGGGCGTTTGATGAGGATGCTGACTACTGAATGTAAGTGCAAGAGATGATCTTTATCTTTTACACTTTTTTCCCTCAAGTGTGTGCCTTTTCCAACCATTTTATTTATTATTGAAATTAGCCTGTTAGGGTTTGCAACCATATGCTGAGTTCCAAATGTAGAGAACAATTCCGATTCTACTTTCAGCCTTTAAAATGAAAGGTATAACATTTAACTATGGGACTTGGGGCAGGACAGTTTTAAAATGGGGATGGAGTTAGGTCTCCATCTCTGGTGGGCCTTTACAAAAAGGAACTTGGAAAAATTACTAAAGTGTCTACGCCTGCCAGAGTGCTGCCTTCTTGACATTCCACTTTATATTTTAAAGAAGTGCGCGTCGTGGAAGAACGGAAGGCTCAAAGGAGACGAGCAGCTTGGCCTCAGTGATTATGGGTACATTTCTTCCCACTCATAAAACCCTTAGTGTGCGACCCGGCCCTTCCCCGTCCTCACCCTGATTCACTCTAGATTTCTCTTCTCTCGTTCGGCTGAAGCTGCTTCTGTTTTCTGAATAGATAAAGTAAAACAGACAGTCCTCTGCTGTTGCTTGGTTGCTGTGAAAGATCCCACGACATTCGAAAGTGAATCCCGACCTGCATTTTATGGGGACTGAAATGCTGACCAGAGAATTAAACACTTACGAAGTAGACGAAAGGATTTCCTCTATTTTAACGTAGAAAAAGATGCAATAAGTTGCCCAGAAACTAGCTGTATCGAGATACAGAAGTTCCATGGTCTTCCCCTGGAAGTAGGCGAAGACACGGTTTGCTCGCCTTGGTGGGAGCAGGGAAGAGGAAGTTGCTCAGTTCGGCGAACAGCTGCTCGTTGTGGGGAGGGCCAGGTCATAGTTCATTCCTCCATCGCAATAAAAGATGTAATCAGAAAAGGGGGTATCTAACTCGAAATACACTTCTTAGGAGGATTAGAATATTTTTATTTTTCATTCACATGTGCAGCTATTTAAAATACTTTCTTCTGTTTCACAGGATACTTTTCAAGGGGTGTTTATTTGGTGGTTCTTTTTCTTAGTGTTGGTCTTTCTGTGTTAACTTCTAAAGTTGATTTTGTTTGCTTTTTTCTGCGAAGGACATGCCATTCATTCATATTGTATGCTTATTTTACATATGTCCTTTCTTTATTCAGGAATTCTGACCCATTGTTAGCCCCTTTTCAGACTTTCAGGATTAAGATGTTAGCATGCATGCATCAGCGTGTGCTTACAATTAAACACAAATTTGTGCACACACACATACATGATTCACATGCCAGTCGGGGTGTTTTTCTGTTTCAGATTGTTCTGTTTTTAGTTTTGTTGGTTTGAGTTGTTCATCATTCCACGTTTTCCTTCATCATTTCTCACTTATTTTTATGTTATTTTTCAGTGGCCCTTATCTTTCATGACACTTTATTTCATTCAGCTTGAATGGGGCAGCGAATTCATTTCGGCTGAATTTCTTGGCGTGTACACTTGTTCAACATAAATTTGCCTGTCTTTAAGTTCTTAATGATCAACTAATCAATTAATTATTACTTAGCAGTTAGTAAATTTGTACATGATTGTACACCAATTGTTCCTGAGATATGTATAGGGTATTTGTATCCACATATTATACGTCTAGCCTATCCAAAAGCAATTTCTAATTCTATTTTATTTATTTTTTATTTTTTAAGAGATTTTATTTATTTATTCTTAGAGACAGGGGAAGGGAGGGTGAAAGAGAGAGAGAGACATTGGTGTTTGAGAGCAACGTCAGTCAGTTGCCTCTCGCCTGTGACCCAACGGGGGACCTGGCCCGCAACCCAGACATGTGCCCTGACCGGGAATTGAACTGATGACCTTCTGCGTCATGGGACAATGCCCAGCCAACTGAACCACAATGGTCAGGGCCAATTTCTAATTTTGAAAATATGAGTCAAAAGATGAGGAACAAAATGTAGGCCTTTTAAAGTAATCTGCCCTGTCAGCACATTGTTCCTGCTGCCTTTTACCCTCATGTTGGCGCGGGCTCTGTTGAGAAGCGTCAGTGTCGGGGAGCTCAGGCAGTTTAGTGGGTGACTGCTTTCTGCCCACAGAGCGGAGGCTGAGGAAGCAGTAACGGAGCCTGGAAGCTCTTGCTGCCTGAGCAACTTTCTCTGCAGAAGAATGGAAATCATCGTCGGTACTTCAGTGATTTGCCTAAAATATTGGTCTGGGAGACTCAGACTGGAAGTCTGAGCAGGTAGTAGATTTGAGGAAGACAAGGCCTGGTTGTTTGAAAAGGGGCTAAATCATACTCTGCTCGTGGAGACGGCACCGTGCCCGCAGAGCTGGGGTGAACGGACCAGTGTCGACCCAGCCCTCCCCGAGAGAGTGGGCTGTGCGCAGTCTCTGTGGCAGAAGGTCCTGACCTAGTACGTCATGCAAGCAATTTTGATGAAAACATAAGCTACTCTAATCACATGGCCTACTTGGAGATGCTTTTTGAAGTTTGGTCTGAGGAGGGACGTTTGAGACTGAGATGCTAGGAGCCGTAGCCTGGCGAGTGTTAATTGCCTGTTTTCACCACTCCGGTGGGAGTCTGAGTGATCTTGCTCATGAATGTGCCTTCTTACTTGGTTCGGTCGTTCAGGGCTTTAAAAAATAATTTATTATGCTCAGTATTTTTCAAACCATTAACAAGTTTATAGGTATATAAATTTTATATGTTCCTGGATGGTATTTTCATGTTCTATTTTATATGTTGCCTTACCAACCTGAGCAAGATTCTTTTTCTTTTACCTTTTGCTTCACTTCTCCCTTCCTGCACCTTCTTTCCCTTCTGTTCTTTCATGAAAGTCCTTGGCAAGCCTTGAACCTGGGCAAGACCTGTCTGAGTTTGAAACTGTGATCAGCTAACCTTGTAATAACCATGTCCTGTGCCAGGCATGTATGTACTGGCCTAAGTGGAGGGACCACCTCGTAAGATACGTGAATGTCTGAGCACTGAACTGTACACTCAAAATTAATATGATATTGAATGTCTCCTGTAATGGAAAAAATAAACAGTTTTTAAAAAGAAACTATTATTGGCTGTTTCCTGTTTGGAGAAGTTGTCAGTGAAACATTGACAGATGAAAGAGATGTGTCTTTAAGGAATTTGTAAGTCCTTTATGCCTTCTTAATCCCTCCCCTACCCCATTTCACAGGATCAGTTGTACCTATAAACTGATCCAGGTAGGAATGCGTCAAGGGTTGAGGTGAGAAGATTGGCCCCTCCCGAGTGTGCCCAGGTAACTTCTGGAGATGGCGGTGGTCACAGAGACGCTGACTGTGACTCCAGCCTCTAGCATACACGTTAACCCTGCAAACTGCCACCAAACAATATTAAATTCTGTTTATGAAGCAGTCAGGTAGGTTTTCCATTTAAATTTCATATTATTGTCCCTAGATCAGTGATTCTTAACTCTTATCAGATTCACTGTTCACTTGTTATAGCAGATATTTTGTGATGTTGTCTTTATCCTATCCTGAAACAAAATTCAGGTATCGGTGTGTGTATGTCTATATCTATATGTCTATATTATGTACATTTATACATTGACCTCACACATGAGTTAGATTTAACTATAATACCTTAAGTATTATAAATGAGGCATATTAAGGAAAGTAACTTAGAATAAAATAGTATGCATTGCAATGTGTAAATGCTCAAGCATGACTACCCTAGAAGACATGGAGAGGTTGTCAGGTACTCACACCTGTACATATAGCATCGCCATGTGACTGTGGCATGTGCACGCAGATTGACAAGGGTGTGCCTCTTTGTGATAAGTGTTGTCACTGGTCACATGATTTCCCAAAAAGGGAAAACAACCTTGGTAACATTCCAAACAAAACAAAGTAAAATGCAGTCTTCAGCTGTTTATTCAGTAACTGCATTTCTAGAAATCCAGGGTATGTTAAAAGTGTGCAGAAATGCCTTATGCTTTTGTGCAGACCAGATTTAAGATTTAGGCGTAGATAATGGTTTCGCCCACACAAATGTCCGGTGGTGCGTTCTTCACTGCGTGGGAATATCCCTCCGTGCTAAGATGTTCAACACACGTTCCTTTCTCCGTCCTCTCTCCCCAGGGCGGGGGGAGGGGAGCTCTAAACCTCAGTAGCAGCCTGTAGTTACCGTGGTCACTGAAAACACCCTCCTGACTTTCCGAAGTGCCTGCTGGGGGTGCGCAGCCTTATTCGGAACCACCGGCCTGCAGAAGTCAGGGGGAAAGTTCTGACAGCGCAGTGTGTGTGTCTCCAGGAAGGCGCCGTGGCCCATTCAGAGGATGGTCTTTCTCGGGCACATGGAGTAAACGCAGTCTGAGAGGCCATCATCACGTTGTAGTACACGTCTGAACACAGCGTGTGCCTTGGCTTGAAGAGTGTGAACCTGTCGTTCTTTCTTTAGGGCATATGGCCCTAGTCTGGGATCTGGGTGCTCCTTTCAAGTACTCACGCAATTCGCATGTGTGTTCTTTCTCGTCATACGGTCAGCAGTTTGGAGTAGTAGATCCTTAAGGGCGTCCCTGAGGTCATGATGGAGGCTGACAATGGTGGGAGGAGTCGGTTCTCTTTCTGTGAGCCTTGGGGCATGGTCCTCCCCCCACCCCCCGCCACCCCACCCCCAGGTTGACTGAGATGAGAGTAGCCATACCTTCTTTCCTTTTTGATGAGAAGGTGGGGGGATTAAGTCCTGTAGCTAAGGAAATTCATTTTTGATAACTAAGGTCTCTTGAAACCATGGCATTAAAACTCAGAAAAGCTAACATATTGTCATTGAGTCTTTATCCTGCCACATTCCAGGAGAATTTTAATTATTGGGTAGAGCTTTCCAGAATATCCGTTGTGACAAACAAGCTTTAAAAAAATAAGCATCACATATTGTAATCAAGTCTAACACTTAGAAACAGGAAAAGAAAGTGACAGACTTTTTTCTTCAACTCTACCCTCCCTCCCATTGATTCCTGTATATATGACCATAGTTAATACCCTGTTTAAATGGCTTTTAAGAGAGGCAGTAGCATTAGGACAGATTTTACTTGATTGATGCAGCCTTCCTTTTGCTTGTTATTCTAAGAAGTTTTAAGAAAAATCTTTGCCTCCTAATAAATATGTTATAAAAAAGCATTAGCATATAATCTTTTTCTCCTCTTGGAAAATGCCAAAAATGTCAACAACGTTCTTCTTTTTTTTAATCCTCACCCAAAGTTCGTGCTTATTGATTTTTAGAGGGTGGGGGAGAGAAAAACATCAATCAGTTGCCTCTCGTATGAGCCCTGGCCCGGACCAAACCCTCCACCTAGGCGTGTGCCCTGACCGGCAGTTGGACCCCCAACCTTTTGGTCTGAGACACTACTGTAACCAACTGGGTCACTCTGGCCAGGGCAGAAAGTGCCAGTCATATTCTTGAATGCTTGATATGCTATCTCATATGGTATCTCCTTCTGGAAGTCTTTTTAGAATACATACATCCCTTATCTGTCTGCAACTTTCTGTGTCCTAAGTATTTGGGAGTCGGTTCAGGATTCTTTCTTCTGTTATTCTTTGTATTTCCTTTTTATTTGCCACCTAAGATTAATGTTTACCTGATAATACAGTTTCCACTATATCGAGTTGGAAAATTCTAAATGCTTTTCATCAGTTTTTGCTGAGACAGGAGGTGTATGTACTTTTCTAACATATAATCTGAATGGTGTCCTAACACGTGCTTTCAGTAGGAATATCACAGGGAAAGCAGTTAATGGGGACTTCTTATCAGGCTGGTGCTGAGTTAGACAAAATTAAACTTTCTCAACCAAATCCCCTAAATGATTAGGTTGTGTTGGAGACGGGTTAAAATGAGGTCGGTCAGAAAGGCCTAATCAGATAATAAACGAAAGGCTAATTAGTGTGCTGCTTCTGCCTCTGAATTTAAGCAGCGTAAAGGATTTGCGCACGCGGACCTTTTGACTTTGGCATTGACTTCCCAAGGACAATTGCAGGCAGCAGCTAGTTCCTCTGTGCGCTGAATTCAGCTCCTTCCTGTGCCTGCTTTGAGAAATAGTCGTCCTTGCCAGCTTTCAGTTTCTGAGTTGAGTGTTTTCAAATCAGTGAAAATTATTGTCCAGTTCTGATGGCTGTGTATCGCTTGCTCAGAGCCGCAGGAAGCGTTTGGGAGAGTTGTGCTGCCCTGGGGGGGCACTTCTTCACCTGCGGGGAGACGGGGAGACGGGAGACCCGACCAGTGCGCTCCACGCTTCGCCAGTCGGGAGGTCCCAGATTTGGGAGCTCACGGCACTGACTTGACTACTGACTTGGGGAGAACAGTATTTTCTTCATTGTTTCATTTTTTTATCATTAATACGATGAAAAAGAATGATCTTAAGTTCCTTTCATTTCCCTGATTTTAACGTGTTTTTCCCCCCTTTTGGCTAAGTTAGTTAATTATCCCAGTTAATCTCATGCATTTAACTATGAAATTTTTACAAATTTTTTCAGGAAAAGTCACGTGAGTATGGACAATGCAGCACCTAGGAGGGTGTGTGATGGAAGTCCACTTCCGACCCTGGACCCCTCCCTCCCACTTCCTCAGGCCTTTCTCCCAGGGCGGTTGCTGTCTCCGCTGCATCATTCAGAAATGTTCCGTGCACAAGAGTACATATGTACGCACATGTGTGTCCCCCTTTCAAAACATTTAATTACTTAATTTTTAAATCACATTTTATGTTTGTTTATGTGTATTTTAGACATTGGCATTCGTTTGAAATGAATTACACATTAATAACTATGATTATTTAATGATAACTAAATTATTTAATTCATGCAATTTATTTTGCTAGACCATTATTACTCTTTGATCTTCATTAGAAAGAAATTTATGCTCAGTTAGTATTTTTCTTCCATTTTAAAGGTGGTGTGAAGGTATACGGTGTTTCTGAACTTTTACTTTTTCAAACAATGGTAGTAACGGTGATAGTACTATCACTACTATTAGAGAAAGAAGGAGAGAAACATCAGTGTGCAAGAGATGCATCAGTCAGTTACCTCTTGCATGCCCCCAGCTGGGGACCTGGCCCCCCATCCCAGGTGTGTGCCTCGTATGTGACTGGGAATTGAACCTGCGACCTTTTGGTTTGCAGGCCAGCACTCAATCCACTGAGCAACAGCAGCCAGGGCATACTTTTAATTCTCTCATAAATAAAATAAATCTGTGACATTGAACCAGGATGAGCAAATGCATTGCATAGATGTCACCATTTTCCTGGCTGACACTGCATTAATGATCCCTCACAGTTCTCTCTTCCCTGAGTAGACGTAGCCTCAGAGTCTTTCTTCGTATGTGTTTTAGACAGCCAGTGCCAACTCCTGAGGGTTGTAACATACAATAGTAAACCCTATATAGCATTAAACCATATATATTAGTTGTAATTTTAAAGGCCTGTGTGTGGGGTTCTGTCTGTGCCAGGGGTGTCCAGCCTGTAGCCCGCAGGCCGCATGCGGCCCAGGATGGCTGTGAATGCAACCCCACACAAAATCTTAAATTTACTTACAACGTGATGAGATTTTTTTGTGATTACGTGTCACAGTGTATTTAATGTGTGGTCCAAGACAACTCTTCTTCCGCTGTGGCCCACAGATGCCGAAAGGTTGGACGCCCCTGGTAGACCTACACACAGAAAACCAAACTCAATTTTCTGTCTCTAGAATCTCCTTCATCTGAATTTCCTTCAATTTTTTGAAGGAACAGTGGGCAACATGAGTAGTTGAGAGAAAAGGAGTGTCGTGAATGTACGGTGTGATACTACCTGAAAATTAATCAAAATATCTATGTTATCAGAAAAAACATACAACACAGGAGTTACGTCTTCGGAAGCTGATACCTTTAAACGGTACCAATAGTGTTTCATATGCCCTTCTTAACTTTCGGTAATATTATATCCAGATCAGTGTTATTTGGGATTCAGTGATTATGCTATGATCTCAAATTACGTCTAATGTTTATTCATATATCTTGAAGCTTAATTTTTAATACTTTGTGTATTTCACTCATTTATTTACCTACCATGTTGCAGAGACTATGGTATATCCTGAGGTTATTATAATGGTGAGCTGGAATGGACAAGGAGCTAAAAGTTTAGTTAGTTATACAGATGATAAATGTATAAATATAAACTGCACATTTATACATATGTATACTTACATGTACCACCAAGAATCTGTTCTGTTTTCATATATTTTCTGTGAGAGAGAAAATCCTCTGTTGAACATAATGAATAAGTTTTGAGATTCCTTTGCCACCCTTAATCTCAATTTCTCTTTTTCCAGTGGAAGCCAAAATCTTGGTTCAGCTGTCAGAAGAAATGGTGAACAGGTGGCCACCTACAAGTTCTTTGTATGTTTAATCATAGTTAACTAAATCACCTCTGTCTATGCTGTGACTTCCCATTTCTGGTGCTTCCTCATGGTACAGTGGCTTTCTAACTCCTTCCAAGGCACTGCCTGAAAAGTCCGCACCTGCGTGATGGGTAGCAGTTCCGACACCTTGAACAGAGATCGTAGTTAAAAGGGAACCTAGAAAACTAAAGAAGGTGGGGAGAGAAATTGCTCTTGTTAATTGAGGGATATTGTGTGGAATAGTGTGCTTAACTTTTTCAATTTATGAATTCTAAAGAACCCAACAATCCTACTAAAATAAAATTCAACTACTTAATTATACTTTTGCATTATTGAATTCATGGGTTATAGGGTTTTTTAATGTTTTACTTTCACCTAGCCACACTCTATTTGTAATGCCATAACTATATTGCTGCCTACCACATACTATCGTATTTTTCAGACTGTAAAATGCACCCCTCCCCATTTTGGGAGGAATAATGGTTGTTAATGCTGCTGTTGAGTTCTGTTTACATTTTACATTGGTAAAATATTATGTTATTTATGTTATTAAATATTTTGCCACATTTTTTGTTTCAAAATTTTTTTTCCTATTTTCCTCTAAAACCTAGGTGCATCTTATGGTCCGAAAAATACGGTGAGTGTCTTTTATGTGCCTGGAATTTGGCTCAGTGTTTTACTTACATGATTGAAATTCTTACAACAGATTTGCAGGGTTGACATTATTCTACTTGAAAAATATGGAAACTGAGCCAGATGATGTGTTGGTGAATGTTTAACCACTTCTTGGGCTAAACAACAAGTCCTGGTTTGTAACATTTGCTGATTTCTGTGGTATAAATGTTCCCATGATGGCTGATTTCAAGGTACTGACTGTCTTCAAATGGGTCAGTGAAGGGGACTTGGGGACAGATAGCTGGTCACAGTGGCTGCCCAGCAGTGTCAGTGGGCTGTGGCACCCCACTGACTGAGGTTTTTAAAAACACGGTGACTTTTGTTTGATAAATCCCAAGTTCATCCTCATATCAGCCCAGTTCTAAAGACTGTACTCTCTGTGATTCTCCTTTTCTCTTTTTGGATAGAAAATAGCAGAGTGCTGCCGCTTCAACCTGAGGAAAGCAGGCTTGGACGAGCCAGAGAAGGAAAGAGAAGGTGGAGAGGAGGAGGAGTGAGGGTAGAGGAGGAAGGGAGATTTAAGATTGAAAACTGAGAGCAACTGATTCAGACCATTTTGTAGGTGGGAAGAGAAAAGCAAGTCTTACTAAAGAGATAACTCAAGTTTTATCAAAACAGGCGGCAATCTGCTATGGTTTCATTGCTCTCAAGAGGACACACACAGGAATGATGAAAGCAGTTGCCACATCTTAAGTGGGATGGTGTTCAGACTGATGATCTATTCTTGTTCACACCAGTTCAACCAGTGACCACATCACTGCACAGAAACAGTCCAGGAGAGAAGCTAACGTAGACAGTGCGTATCAATCCCTTATTCTTATGGCATAGAAAATAACCACAGTTTTCTGGGAGTGAAAAAGAAAGCCCAATAGACTATGTTGTGCATTCAGCATTTACAAAATTGCTTGTTATAAATAACAAGGCGTGGCCAGGGGGCTTTGAGAGTTTCAGACTACATCTAACAAGACTGTTCATTCACTTGAATTTTTCAGAGGCTGATTATGAAATATTTATTAATATGGATACTCTACAGTAAAATACTATTAAATGTGATTTTGAAATGTTTAAGGTGCCCAATTAAAAAGTTTTCCCATATGTTTATAACCAGTCATATAAAAGCCATGTATTTCACTGAACCGTTCTGTGTTATCTTAATGATATCTGGCTTCTTTCATAAAGCATATAAAGTTTAGCCAAGTAGCAGTGACACACAATAAGAAAATGCATTATTAATTTCATAAATCTTTTTCCTTGCAAAATTGCTACAATAGGCATGATATGTGAAAAAGAGGGAAAAGAAGGCAGAATTGCTATCCTAACCACAATTTTTAGTTAGTTTGCAACTAGAAGTATCTAAGATGTTTAATGCAGGAAAATATTAGGTAATTGAAATGGGGACTATTATAAAAAAGAAACATCATTTACTCTGTGTATAAACAAGCGTAGCTCACAACCAAAGGTACCAGTTGAAGCTGGCAAGAAGAAACCACTGACGTTTAATTCTGCTGGCCAGTTTCCATAGCAGATTAGTAGTAGATACACATCCCTTCTAAGTTGTTGGATTAAGTGACATGATGTTATTCATAATATTTTCATATCCTTTTGGTGTCTTTAGATTCTGTAGCCATGTACCCATTTCGTTTGTGGTACTGTATTTTTTCTTGATTTCTCTTATGAGAGGTTTTTCTGTTTTAATCTTTCCAAGCAAC
>PVIA01014757.1:0-25619 GCA_004024845.1 Tonatia bakeri | reverse complement strand
ACTCCAACAGTTCCTCCTACTTCCAGCTCTTTCTGTAAAATTGCAGTCATTCAGTAACTTGTCTCGAATACTTAAGGCAGCACATTGGCATTGGGGGCGTGTCAGTCAACAGGACAGCCGTTAATGTAACTAACTACCCACACAGAGGTAGCAGGACAGTGGACATTTTCACAGACGCTGTGAGGGTGAAAACTGGCAGAGTCTCTTTGGACCTTACTTTGTCGATATCCAGACTGGTGGAAGCTGCAGCCTAGTAGTTATGCAGCTGAAAGTTACCTTGGAAAAACTTCCCTCAGCCACACAAGGACGGGGACGGAGTGGCCATGGTCATATTGTTGCTATAAACAAAACACTGGAACTGCCCCAGATGTTTGTCCGTGAGCAGGCTGGGTAGAGAAGCTGTGATGGAGCGGTAGCTCTGCCACAGTGAACGTGAATGGATGCGGTGTATCAGACTGTTTAGCAGAGGGCATTGTGCAAGATGCGCGGAATGATGCCATTGAGATGGAACTGAGAAATGCAAGCCAGCACAGTAAGTCCTTACTTAACCCCGTCCGTGGCTTCTGTGACCGTCAGTGGACTGACACACTATGGGCACACCTTGTTTTATTGTGTTTCACAGCTGTGGGGTTTTCTACAAATTGAAGGTAAGTCCCTTCACCAGCAAAAAGATTACGACTCACTTTATTGCGATATTTGCTTTATTGTGGTGCTCTGAAACTGAGCCCGCAATATCTCTAAGGTATGACTGTATATTGAAACCACTTTTACTTTAGGCCAGGGGTGTCAAACTCATTTTCACCGGGGCCACATAGCCTCGTGGCTGCCTTCAAAGGGCCCAAGGTAATTCAGCTCCTTAGTAGTTAATGAGTAGTTACATTTATACAGTTCTAAAATTATTTTGGCCCTTCAAAGGCAACTGTGAGGCTGATGTGGCCTCTGGTGAAAATGAGTTTGACACCCCTGTTCTAGGCTAATTGATACAAACAAGAGTTAAGTCCCTGTGGCATCTCATCAACATTTTAATGAAATGATGTTATTTGAAGACCTGTTTTTATATGTATGTTGCCTAGGGATGCAGAATATGTGGTAAAAGTATAAAGAGACTTTTGGACTTCCGGCCAAGATGGAGGCGTAGGCAGACACACTGTGCCTCCTCACACAACCAAAATAAGGACAACAATTTAGAAACAAAAAATCAACCAGTACTGACAGAAAAAATTGAACTGTATGGAAGTCTGACAACCAAGGAGTTAAAGAAGAAACATTCTTCCAGACCGGTAGGAGGGGCAGAGTCGGGAGGCTGGGTGGAGAGGACTCATGGCATGCAAGGCGTCAGTGGGTGGACCTAGCGAGGCAGTGGATTGTGGAGGGGCGCGGTGCACAAGGTGGCTGGTGGACCAGGCAGTCCCACATTTGTGCGCAGATAAACCAAGCAAAACTGGGGAGTGAGACAGACCACACAACCCAGGACTCCAGCATGGGGAAATAAAACCTCAAACCACTGATTGAAAACACCTGTGGGGGTTGAGGTGCCAGGAGAGACTCTCAGCCTCACAGGAGAGTTCGTTGGAGAGACCTACAGGGTCCTAGAAAGTACACAAACCCATCCACATGGGAATCAGCACCAGAAGGGTCCAGTTTGCTTTCAGGAAGCGGAAGAAGTGACTAAAATCCGGCAGACAACGGAGCAAATGCCATTGTTCCCTCTTGGACCCCTCCCCCACATACAGTGTCACAACCCAGTGACTAGGTTGCCCCGCCCTACTGAACACCTAAGACTCCGCTCCTCACTACATAACAGGCGCATCAAGACAAAAAAAAAAAAGGCCCAAATGAGAGAACAGAGATCAAAGCTCCAGAAAAAAATACAACTAAGTGACGAAGAGATAGCCAACCTATCAGATGCACAGTTCAAAGTACTGGTGATCAGGATGCTCACAGAATTAGTTGAATTTGATCGCAAATTAGATGAAAAAATGAAGGCTACAATAAGTGAAATAAAGGAAAATGTAC
This sequence comes from Tonatia bakeri, assembly GCA_004024845.1. NCBI lineage: Eukaryota > Metazoa > Chordata > Mammalia > Chiroptera > Phyllostomidae > Tonatia > Tonatia bakeri. Next base: position 23,603 of record PVIA01014757.1, on the reverse strand, counting down.
AGGGAACCAATAGTGCTAGGAAGGAAACTGGGACTCAAATCAACAAAGTGGACCAGAAGGAAGAAAGAAACATCCAATCAGAAGAGAATGAAGAAACAAGAATTCAAAAAATGAGGAGAGGCTTAGGAACCTCCAGGACATCTTTAAACACTCCAACATCAGAATTATATGGGTGCCAGAAGGGGAAGAGGAAGAGCAACAAATTGAAAACTTTTTTGAAAACATAATGAAGGAGAACTTCCCCAATCTGGCAAAGGAAATAGACTTCCAGGAAGTCCAGGAAGCTCAGAGAGTCCCAAAGAAGTTGAACCCAAGGAGGAACACACCAAGGCACATCATAATTACATTAGCCAAGATTAAAATGGAGAGAATTCTAGAAGCAGCAAGAGATAAGGAGACAGTTACCTACAAAGGAGTTCCTATGAGACTGTCAGCTGATTTCTCAAAAGAAACCTTACAGGCAAGAAGGGGCTGGAAAGAAGTATTCCAAGTCATGAAAGGCAAGGACCTCCATGCCAGATTGCTCTATCCTGCAAAGCTTTCATTTAGAATGGAAGGGCAGATAAGGTCAAGTTAAAGGAGTTCATTATCACTAAGCCCTTATATGAAATGTTAAAGGGACTTATCTGAGAAAAAGAAGATAAAAAACATGTACAGTAAAATGACAGCAAACTCACAATTATTAACAACCACACCTAAAACAAAAACAAAGCAAACAACTAGAACAGGAACAGAACCACAGAAATGGAGATTACATGGAGGGTTAGCAACAGGGGAGTGGGAGGAGGAGGGAGGGGGGAAAGGTACAGAGAATAAGTAGCATAGATGGTAGGTAGAAAATAGACAGGGGGAGGGTAAGAATAGTGTTGGAAATGTAGAAGCTAAAGAACTTATAAGTATGACACGTGGACATGGACTAAAGGGGGAGAATGTGGGTGGGAGAGGGTGTGCAGGGTGGAGGGGAGTGAAGGGAAAATTGGACAACTGTAGTAGCAAATCAATAAACTATATTTTTTAAAAAGTATTAAGAAATGCTAGAATCAGTGGCCAGGTTAGAGTGGTCCGGATATGTCAAGGCTGTGGGTTCAATCTCCAGTCAGGGCACATAAAAAAAGCAGCCCATAGCCCTGGCGGGTGTAGCTCAGTGGATTGAGCGCGGGCTGCAAACCAGACATCGCAGGTTCGATTCCCAGTCAGGGCACATGCCTAGGTTGCAGGTCATGTCCCCCAGCAACCTCACATTGATGTTTCTCTCCCTCCCTCCTTCTCTCTCTCTCTCTCTCCCTCCCTCCCTCCGTCCATCCCTCCCTCCCTCCCCCCTTCCCTCTCTAAAAATAAATAAATAAAATTTTAAAAAAAAGCCAATAAATGCATAAATAACTGGAACAACATGACTCCCTCCCCTTTCCTCTCTCTAAAATCAATAAATTAAAAAAAAAGAAATTCTGGAGAGTGTTGGGCACCCAGTTCCAGATAACGGCACCCATGGTGGAAGTGGTGGGAGGTGGCAGTGGCAGGAGGTGGCTGTTTAGGCCAAGGGAATGCATTCTGATAGAGGAACTGAGAGGAAGCCAGTGAAAGTTGGGGTGAGGAGGCGGGGTGGGAAGTGAGGCCAGAGAGGAAGGGAGAGTGGTTTGCAGGTGTCTGGAGGTGCAGGAAGGCCAGCTAACCTACCTTCAGTGTGGCATGTGGAACCAGTGAGAGAGGGCTTTGGGTGTGGGAGTGTTTGGGGGGAGTAGGGAGGAAGGCAGGGGATGTATCTCAGGTCTCAGCATCAGCTGAGCTTTGGAGAAGAGAAAGAGGAAAGAGGGGGACCTTGGTCCTGACACACAGGTCATGCATCGCCTTTTGGGGACTGGGGGAGGGCAATAGAGGGAAACAGGCACTGGACTCGGGGTGAGAAGACCAGGTTGCAGTGCCACCCAGCTGTGCAGGTAGATCTTAAATCCTGTTTGCAGTTGTAAAAATAGAGACCCTCTTACACAGAGTGACTGCAGCCCATAGTTGCCAAGCCCCACATAGCGACCCTTTGGTTCTCAGGCCAATGCTCAGTCCGCTGGTAAACTTCTGAATGGTTGTTCAACCTGATTAGTCATCAGAAAAATTAAAATTAGCTCTGGCTGATGTAGCTCAATGGATTGAGCGGCGGCCTGTGAGCTGAAAGGTCGCTGGTTCAGTTCCCAGTCAGGGCACACACCTGGGTTGGGGGCCAGATCCCCAGTTGGGGGTGTGTGAGAGGCAACCAATTGATATTTCTCTTGCACATCAATGTTTCTCTCCCTCTCTTTCTCTCTCCCTTCCCCTCTCAGAATAAATAAATAAATGTTTTAATAAAAAGAATTCATAGAAAATAAAGTAAAATATAAAACAATAATATGAATATAAAACTGCTATAAAAATATAAAGATAAATAAGACAAAAGCAATGTATAAAAGTAAATGAATCAAGTAATAAGTGGTATAGGTAAAATATTAAAATAAGTGAAAACAGATTAAGCAGGGTCTAAAATAGAGTATTTGAAATTAATCTACTTCTAATGTTAATAATATCACATAATAAAACCTGAATAATTGTTGAGTTAACTCGCTCTGTTCTCATCTTTTTTTGCTCTCATTTTTCGTGTGTGTGCCATTTTTTCTCTGCTACATCCTGAGTATAGTATTATAGCATAATACACTTTGTTCAAGTACTCCTGACTCATTTATGAATATTTGCTACATACCAGGCTAAAAAGCTTTGAGTATTAGCAAATACTCAAAGATTGACTCATACAGCTGCACTCTGGGAGTGCCGTGCTGCTGAGGTAGATCAGATGGCCGAAAGCTGGAGTGAAAACACAAACTTCATCTTCGCCGCAGGGCAGCCGGCAAGTTCATGGAATAAAAAGTAAGGGGAAAGCAGTAAGCTGCTCTACTCAACAGTAACTAACTTCTTGATAGTTCCATTTTATTGGAGAATCTTTGCAGGGTTCAGATCCATTCCCGGCTGCTAACTAGCTATGTGACAAGTCATTTACCTCTTCATGGCTCTTCCCTTATCTGCAAAATGGGGGTAAAGGGATTGCTGACTTCCTAGGATTATTGGGATAATTATGAGTTAATAAATAGGAAATTGCTAGCTGTCACTGAAAAGGTTGACATGGTCTAGCCTTGAACACAAGAAAAGAGCTAAATCTTGTGGAAAGGAAAAATCATAAACTTTAGAAATAATTAAACATTTTGCTTTGAGTTAGTTGCAAATTCATACACAGTTGTAAGAAATAATTCAGAGACATCCCATGTACCCCCTCAGCCAGTTTCCCCTAACTGGGCACAAAACTAGAGTGTGCTGTCACAAGGAGAATATTAACATTGATGCAGTCCACTTATGTGATTCAGATCTCTCCAGTTTACATGTGTGTGTGCGCTTGCCCATGTGTGTATTGCTTTCTTTGAAATTGTATGTATCCACCACCAGAGTCAAGATACAGAACAGTTCCAGCACCATAAGGATCCCCCTCCCTGGCCTTTTGTAGCCATATCCACTGTTCCCCCCTGCTCACTGCCTCCATCACGCCCTCCCTCAGCTCCCAACCGCTGGACACCTGGCGGCTTTCGGCAGTTTGTGCTAATTGTCTGTACCTTTGTTACATTGAAGTGTTATATAAACAGTCACATCATATCATCATGCCTTTTGGAATGGACTTTTTAAAATGAGCATAATCCCCTTGAGATGCTTCCAGATTGCTGCATATATCAGTTGTTTTTTTTTCTTTTTAATTAAAAAAAAAATTTATTGCTGAGTAGCCTCCCGTGATGTGGCTGTGCCACAGTTTAGCGACACGCCCTCGGTGCAGGCCATCTGGTCGCCTCCCGCGGTTGGCAGTAAGAATAAAGCTGCTGTGGGCACTCCTGCACAGGCTTTTGTGTAAGCTTAAATTTCTCTTCCTCTGGAGTAAGTACCCAGGGGTACCATTAATTGCTGGATTGTATGGTATTTGCATGTTTAGTTTCATAAAAAAGTGCTAAAGTTCTCCAGAAAGGCTGTACCATTTACATTTCTACCAGCAATGTGTGAATAATTTGCATCCTTGCCAACATTTGGTGTTGCCACCATTTTTTCACTTTAGTCTGATAGGGGTATGCATCAATTTTTAAATTTCTCACCACAGTCTCCCAGCTTTAAGTTTTCTGACTTGAAATCCACATGCCAGTGATGATAAGAGCTGCCCTTTATGGAGCCCAAATGATGTGCCAGACACCGCACCAGGTATTTTGTATACGTCGTCTCACTTAATTCCTTTGTGCCTCCCTCAAGACGAGTCGGTGAGGTTAGATGATGCTGAGTGTCACAGGCAGAAATCCAGCTGTGGCAAGAGAAATATGCTGACGTATTAGCCAAATTTAAAATGTGTTCATTCTCCCCTGGTGGGTGTAGCTCAGTGGATTGAGCACGGGCTGCGAACCAGGCATCGCAGGTTCAATTCCCGGTCAGGGCACATGCCTAGGTTGCGGGCCATGTCCCCCAGCAACCGCACATTGATGTTTCTCTCTCTTTCTCCCTCCCTTCCCTCTCTAAAAATAAATAAATAAGATCTTTAAAAAAAATAAAATGTGTTCATTCTTTGAGAAGTTCTCACTTATACTAATTTGATCTATAGAAATGGTCAGACAAGCATGCAAAAATGTACGTAAAAGAATGGCCCTGCTGACGTTTTTCACAAGCCAAAGAATGCAGAAACTGCATACCCATCACTTCCTTTTTCCTGTGTGCTTTACCTGCTTAGTGAAGCGCTCTGCAGCCATCAGAGGGCTGCGAGATGAGGGACGGACTTTCCGACATGGAGAGATGCTGTGTACATACTGCCTTCCAATCATGAAACGTTTCCTGCATACACAGAATGTTGTAACAGTCATCTGTTTGCTCACCTCCGAGATTTCACAGGTGTGAACGTTTTGGACAGCTGCTTGGATCTCTCTTTTAAGAAGAGAGGCAGATGTTACATGAGCTGAAACCTCACCTCCTCACACCTTCCCTCCTCTTCCCCGCCCCCTTTCCCATAACTGCTCTCCTGTAGTGGGGGTGGGGTCTATCTGATACTTCCCCCTGTTTGTATTAATAAGTAATGTATCGTGTAGTTTTAGAATGCATTGTGATATGTACAGGAATGGGTCTTAGGATAAGTATTTTCTGTAACAGGGTTTTTACAAAAGGTGTCCTTATGCTACCTATAGTTTGAAGACCTGGTAGGAACTAGAACTCTTTTCTTTTTCTTTTTAAAATATTTATTTTTAGAGAGGGAAGGAAGGGAGAGAGAGAGAGAGAGAGAAACAATGTGCAGTTGCTGGGGGCCATGGCCTGCAACCCAGGCATGTGCCCTGACTGGGAATCAAACCTGCGACACTTTGGTTCGCAGCCCCCGCTCAGTCTACTGAGCTACACTAGCCAGGGCAGAACTAATAACTCTTTTCCTCCTTAAACCTCAAATACAAAACTAGAGGCAGCCCCAGGCCCTCACCTGAGGACAGCAGCATGATGGCCTGAGGCCTGAGCCCTGTGGTCCTCAAGACAGCGGGGGACCCTGCAGGCGCTCCCTGTGCCCCACAGCTCCTACAGCTCACAGGGTGCTGATCGGTGGGTCCGGCCGCACTCTGTGGCTCCGTGCCAACCATCCGGCAGTGTCCCCAAACAACTAGAAGCTCCTGAATCCCAGCGCCTACTCGAAGGGACCAAGGTGCGCTCAGACCTCATGGCAGATCCTGGGTGTGCCAGCCTCTGGCCTCCAGGTTCGCCTGGATCCCGGGACCACCCAGCCACCTGCCCTGACACTGCTGAAAGGCTGCACCAGCCCCCGCAGGTGGCGGTCACTGAGACTGGGTTGCTTTCCACTACCGGGCCTGCATCCCATCGCTGGGCTGGTTGGCCCAGCCCGGGAGGGTTGCCTGAGGCACAGGGTTTGCCCGCTTGGCACCTTGAGGACCAGTACCCTGTGCGAGGTAAGCAGTGCGGAGGCCTCGCAGGGCAAGGAGGGGTTCGGAAGTTGGCCAGGACCCTGCAGTGAGACCAGGAGGTGGAGCCAGGGCACTGTCATCTGAGCTTTTGATGACAGATGCAGAGGTCCAGTCCTTGTGCCCAGACAGGGACTCTGAACAGAAGCCTCCCTCCAGGGACAGTCTGTGAGGATGAGACAGCAGCCAAGCCTCATTCCAGCTCCGTGTGTCTGCACCCCCATGGATGCTTAAGAAACACACGCTAAATGGGTGAGGGAAACCACACAACAGAAGCATGTTGCCCCGTGTAACATCTGGGGCCAGAGCATGTTTCTGATAGACACAGGGGCCCTGGTGTCAGCATGGGAGGAGGCCAGCAAGTGCCCACCACTGTCCCAGGCATGAGCCTGGACCCCTTGTCCAGGTCTCCTAAGGGTGAAGGGTCTTGGGGCAGGATCAGGATACCATCCAGACTTCATCTTGGCCAAAACAAGTCCATCACAGAGACATAGGACTCCTCGCTTATAGTAAAATTCCATGGTTGAAATTAACTGTATCTTAAAAAGAAAAAATGTACAATAATATCCTTTCTTAACAACATGTTCTGCAAAATAATTCTTTTTCCATTTAAATGGGAAACTAGAATGTTTGGGCAAGCATCCTTTCAGAGGCCCTCTGGGTGGTCTGCTGACTGTGGAACACATCTTGTGGCTAACCCCAGGAGCGACTGCCACCAGATAACAGTTGGGACAACTGCCTTCTCCTCAGCCCAAGCCCTCTGCCCTCTCAGAGGCTCCTGGGTAAACCATCCAAAGGGCCCCTCGGGAGTGTGGCTGCTGCTTTCCGGTCGACTCCCTTGTGCACAAGCTCTTCTCAATAAACTGCTTTATCTCATAGGTCAGTGCTCGTTCTATGAGACTCCAAGACCTGGCATTCAAGGTCCTGTAACATCCTGACCCCATTCCTTCTCTGAGAATCAGCTCTCCCCACGTGCACCTTGTGAGTGATGTCTCGTCTCCCTGGGGCTCGGGAGCGGCCTGCGTCCTCCTCCTCCTCACAGGCCTGACCTCTGAGAAACTGGACCCTCCACCGCAGGAGTTACTACCAGGGGAGAAAGGAGCCTAGCCTGAGTTCGAAGGAATCAGGAGGTGACTCCCCGTCCCCAAGGTCCCTGGTCTGTGGGCACCTGCCTGTGGGCCCTGAAGGCATCTCACCAGCCCATGGTGTCCTTGGGAACAAGGGGCACTTCCCGTGCAGGATTGGACAGGAGGACCCAGGGTCTGCGGTTGCCTCCATCTCAGAGGGCCTAAGGGTCTTACGAGGGCTTCCCCTCCTCTAGCCGAGGAATCCACAGGGTCCCCTAGCCGAGTCTCCATGTGGAGCTGGGGCCTATGAGGAGTCCTGGAGCAGATGACAAGGACACAGATGATGTGGATGTCATGCTCCAGTGCTGTGATGGGGGGACACACAGGTCATGTTGGGGATCAGCCTTCCAGGCTGGTGCCCTCCCCTGTAAGCCTCAGAATTCCCCCTCACCAGGCCCTTCTTTTGAAACTCGGGGACAAACAGCTCCTCCTGAAACAGCACTTCTCCCTGGGGGGACAGTTCTGATACTAGATCAGGATTCCTCTGGACAGTGCCTGTCCTCTTACTGGGCTCACCCGCCCCTGGGGTGGAGTCGAGCAGCATGGGACCCTTGGCGGCCAGGACCCAGGGTGACTGTCCACTCAGCTTGGAGGTCAGAGCCTGCCTCTGCCCAGGGCTAAGGGTCCACTCGCACCCTCTGGAGCCTGGTCAGAGCCCCTGGTGTAGCCCCTGACATTGGCTGCTGGTCTCCTTGTGCCCTCTAGGAGGTGACATTGAGACAAAACACACAAACCTGGCTTTGGCTTAGGAGGGAAAAAAGGCCTGATTTCCATAGGCCCTGTCTGAGCCCCTCCCTGGTGCCAGCTCTGTTCCACCCACTCCTGCTCTGTTGGAAGTCTCTGTGCTGTCCCTGACTCCCTGCCAGGCACCAACTGTGGGGAAGGCAGGTGGCCACAGGGAAGTCCCACAGGCACAGGACAAGCTGCTCCAATCCTCAGGGGGCACATGGACAGGCTCTGCCACAGCTCAGCCAACAGCTGTGGAGAGGGAGGGTCTCCCCAAGACCTGGAATCTGAGGTCCAGGGCGCCCACAGCCACCTGTTCACAAACCCAGTCTTCACCTCTCAGGACACACGGGACACCTACCCCTTCACACTCAGCAATTGCAGGTTTTCCTGAGGCACTCAGTTCTGGGTCTCTGTCCTGGAAGCAGAGGCCAGGCTGGAGACACCTGGAGAGAAAAAGCGGGTCCTGTCACCCATTGCCATTGAGCTTCTCCTGTCTCACCCCAGAGTCGTCTCAGCGACCTCTGCCAGGGTGGAATTCCAGCCTTCCCAGCACATCTGAGAGTGTGAGAAAGACCCGGTGCTCAGCTGGGTTTCCATGTCAAAAGTGGAAGTAACCCCCAGCTTTGGGGACCCCTGGAGCCCTCTGTGTTGATGGCAGCCCCACAGCCACCACACAGCAGAGACCAAGGCGGTGTGCAAATTCCGAGATCCACCACACACCTGCTGAGTCAGAATCTGCATTTGAACACGATCTGGAGACACTCCCCATGCACCCCCACATCACAGGGTGTCAGCCTGGCCTGCCGTTCTCCTTAGCTGGACAGCTGCTGAAGCAGCACTTCTAAGGTGTTGCCTGGGCATCCGAAGCTTTACATAGTTTCACTGGTGATTCTGAAGCACAACGGGAGTGACATCCCTGTGACAAGAATTCCTTATGTGACCCTAGGCTCCTATTCTGAAGGGAAAAGTCCCAAGTGGTAAGAGAGCACTGTGGGGTCGCCTGGAACCGGACAGCTCAGGATTGTGCTGTCGCGCGCGCGCGCGCGCGCGCGCGCGTGTGTGTGTGTGTGTGTGTGTGTGTGTGTGTGTGTGTGTGTGGTGGAGAACCTCAGCTGAAGACGCCGGGGCCCCCATAGGTCCCAGAGAACAGAAATGTTGACACAAAGAGGACAGGAGACACCAAGCGGAGGGAGAAGGAGGGTCCTGGGTGGAGACCCGCCCCTCCCACGTGACTGGGGAAAGCACTCCAACCCTGGGAGGGGACTGGGCGCTCAGAGAGGACTACAGCAGGTCCCGCGCTTCCGGACAGAGGTCTCCGTGAGCGGTTCCGGAGCTGCAGCTCTTCTTGCAGAGGGAGGACCGCGCAAGCAGCAGACACCATGGAGTCCCCGTCAGGGCGCATCCCCTGGCAGGGCCTCCTGCTGGCTGGTAAAAAGGGGACAATCCCTGAGGTGGATGGGAGGATGGGAGACAGAGAGTGGCTGGGTCTCCTGGGGAGGACAGCGCTCTGAGAGGGGACAGAGAGCTGCTGCTTGGACCTGAGGGAGGGGACATAGGGTCAGAGCAGGATAGGGCAAATCTCAGCAACAGGACATTCTCATGATCGGGAAGCAGTGAGGGGCAGGAAATCCTTTACTGCTGTGTTTTTGAAGTTAATTTCTGGACAGTAAGTTTTAGAACTGATGACAGTAATCAAAAATGTCAGGGTTGGAAACTCAACCAGGGGTGGTGAACGTGCTTGCCACCAACCTCAGGCTTGGGCAACTATACCTCCAGTGTGGGGCCCTGGGGACACAAGCCCCTGTCCCCATGGAGCTCATGTCCTATGGGGAGGAGAGGGACGTGGAAAGATCTAGCTGTGATGTCAGGTACCAACAAGCACTGTGAAGAAAGCAGAACAGGGACAGGTCAGAGAGTGAAGACAGAGAGTCTTTAAAGGTGGCCCGCAGAGGTCTCTCAGCAAGGACGCCTCTGAGTGTCAGCAGGGGTCTGAGGGCAGTGAGGGGGTGAGCCGGGCAGACACCTGGACAAGAGGTGAGAAACAATAAAAATAACAGGTTCAGAGGTGCTGAAGTAACAGTGGCCATGCCCCTGACCTTGACCATGGGAGACACACACATGCACACAGACCGAGGGTGAGCGGTAAAGAGACCTGCTCAGCACCCAGGCCTCGTCTTTCCCTCCCAGTGTGCAGACCCAGATGTTGATCGATTTCTCTCTTCCCTCCTAGTCTCACTCTTAACCTTCTGGAGCCCGCCCACCACGGCCCAACTCACTATGGTTTCGACCAGTGCTGCTGAAGGGAAGGATGCTGTTCTCCTTGTCCACAGTCAGCCAGAGTTTCTTGCAGGCTATGTCTGGTTCAAAGGGGAGAGTGTTGACAGCAGCCATCAAATTGCATCATATGTAATAGATAGTCAAGAAATGCACCTGGGGCCTGCATACAGCAGCCGGGAGACCATTTACCCCAATGGATCCCTGCTCTTCCGGAATGTCACCCTGGGGGACACAGGATACTATACTCTACTAGCCATAAAGAGAAATTTTCAAGGTGACAGAGCAACTGGACAGCTCCACGTGTACTGTGAGTGATTGCCCTCTGCCCTCTGGGTGTCGGGTGCAGAGAATTCTACTCCCACACAGGACTGACAACCCTGGGCTCTGCCTCCAGTGCCCTCTGCATCTCATCCTGGTCTGGGGCTGGGCACTTGGTGCAGGACACACACAGTGGAGACAGACTACCCAAGACAAGAGTTTAATTCCCGCAGTCCATCCCTGCAGAAATATTCACCGCAGAGGGAAGGGCCAGTCTGATGGGAGTAACTCAGCAGAGGGAGACCACTCTGTCAGGCCCCCGGGGCCTCTACCCATGACCATGACCCCAAGAAAGAAAACCTGCAGGGCTCAGTCAGGGTGTGGATAGAGGGGCCCCTGGGATCCACACAGAGAAGCTCAGCCTGGTCAGCCTCTCCTTAGACCTTTGGTCCAGGGCTCCTGACTCCAGGGAATCTGGGGGCCTGTGTCAGGTTGGGTTTGGTATGTGGGCAGAGCTGACTGGGAGCAATGACTTCCCAGCTGCCTGAGTCACAGAGCCCTTGAGCTGGTCACCGGCCAAGGGCTCAGCGCCAAGAGCCACGTCTGGGCAGGGAAGGAGCCTGGTCCTTTACCGGAGTCTGTATGGAAAGCACAGATGGACAAGGTCACCAGGCCATTTGCGGACTGCCCTGGGGGACCTAGGAGAGCTTAGAAGAAGGTCAGTGTCTTCAGGGAGAAACAGGAGAGAAGAGCTCTGGGTAGCCCCTGGCCCACCGGGGCTCAGGCCAGAGGATCGCTCTTGGAGTCAGTCAGGAACAGATGCCTCTGATTTGAGCAACACCCCTATCCCGAGATTTAGGTCTGATACTGTGAATATTTTACGGTTAATACTTGGAAAACTCTGCAGCCAAATATTCATCCTCCTCCACTGAGAAGAAACCGGGGCCCAGGGAGGCACCGTCACTAGGGCAGAGTCACAAGCAGCTCACCAGAGTCACTTGAGGTCTGTGTGCAGCCACAGCCGTGTCCTCTCCTCTGGCCCGGGGGCCGTACTAGGTGTCTGTGCATCCCTAGACCAACCATTGGCTCAGGCCCTGCCTTCTTAGGTGTCCTCGCCCAGAGGGAGAGACTGGTCTGGGGAGTGAAAGGAATTGCAGAGTTAATCTGTTTGTCTCCTGAACCCAATTACCTGCAGTGTCAATCAGACTCAGTGCTGGAAACACCCAGGCCTCCCCCGCTGTGGCCGATCCACAGCTGCCTGCCCTGGACTTGAGATCCCTTCTTTGCTTCCTGACATGTTGGTGACACTCCCACTGGATGTGACAGGACTTTGCCTCTCACTCCCTGCTCCACCCCTGCAGCCAGCTCAGGTTCCGGCACTCAGTGGCTCTTCTGTGAGGGAGAGAAGGGGTGAACGGTGAAGGAATGAAGGAATGAACGATCCAGAGTCCTTTAGGGACTGGCACCCAGATGCAGAGTCCTTGGAAACAGTCCCGTTTCTCGAGGGCTGAGACCCCTGTCTCAGACCCCCTGCTGCTCTCTAGAGAACTGTTCCTTTCTGCAGTTGGTCTTAGGCCCTGGAGTATGAATAATACACTTACATGTGGACATCTTTAACTTCTTTCCATATTTCTGTCTCATGACCACCAAAAACAAATGGTCCGCAGGAGGCAGAATTTCAGCAGGTCGACGCTCCCCACTTGCCCTCTGTCACCTGTTGTGCATCTGTGCAAGGCCTCACCTGCCCTCAGCAGACGGAGGATGCCTTCAACGACCAAGCTCAGAGCACATGGTTCTGCCACAGTCAGCTCCCGCCTGTCTGCCTTGCACTCTCTAGATCACTCCGTGGACTCTGCTCTCATTTGTTGGCTCATGGGCTTGTGTCAGTCACACTCACCTGGGAAGGTCTGACCCACCTCTTGGCCCAGGGGCCTGAGTAGTTGGTGGACCACCAGCTTGCTCCCAGTCCCCAAGCATTCTTTCTGTTCAAACCCCAGTCTTTAGGATAAATGGTGCCTCATGGAAACACACTCGGCTGGGCAGTGGAGGCCTGTGCAGCTGGAAGGAACGGTCCCTGTTTGGCCAGGCAGTCAGCTGGTCATTGAAGAACCAGGAGAACTGTGGGTAGTCTCTGACTCCCAGGCCTATGTCTTCCCAGGATTAAACCCTGGTATTTAACGGACACCTGAGAAAGTCTGTGCTCTCTCCCAGATACAGTGCTGGCAGCCCTACATTCTCTGAGCATTCAGATTCTCAGTCATGCATTTGTCTTCAGATACACAGACCTGACTTACTCTTTTAAGGACTCAGGTTGGCTGAGAGGTGTGAGGTATTACCTCTGATTGAAGAAGCCTTTGGAGGAATCGAAGGCACCACCCAGGGCCGTGTTCCCTCTGTTATCTGCAGAGAAGTTACCCACCCCTGACATCACAAGCAACAATGCTGACCCCAAGAGTTTTGATAGTGATGTTGAGCATCTTTTCATGTGCTTATCGGCCATTTGTATATCTCCTTTGCAGAAATGCCTGTTCAAGTCTTTTGCCCATTTTCCAACCTGGTTATCTGGTTCTGTTGTTGTTGTTGAGTTGTAGTTCTTCTCTTTGTCTCTTCTGGACATTAACCCCGCATCCTGTGTGTCATTTGCACAGTGCTTTCTCCCATTCCACAGGTCACCTTTCACTCTGGTGACTGTGTCCTTTGGTGAACAGTTTTTCATTTTTGCAAAGTTCAAGTTATCGATCTTTTTTTTTTTGCCTGTATTCTTAATGTCATATTCAAGAAATCATCGCCAAATCCAATGTCATTAAGCTTCTCCTTACATTGTCTTCTGAGTTTTGTAATTTTAGGTCTTATCTTTAGAATTAAGTGCATTTGAACTTAATTTGTGTAAGACAATGGTCCACTTCCTTGATTGCAGCAGAAGTTGTTCGTCACCAGTTGTTAAAAAAGACTGTCCTTCCTCCATCGAATGGTGTTGGCTTCTTTGTTGAAGCCATTTGCTAGTACAGTTGTTCCTCGCTGTGTCGAGGTTCACTTACTGGCGGCTTCACTGTATCGTGGGTTTTCTTGAGCCCGCAATATGGTGAAGCTGCCAATAAGTGAACCGTGATATAGGGCGGGATGGCTGCATACTTCTCTGGTGAGTACCCATGTAGAATTTTATGTGTTGTTAAAGTTACGTAGGTTTAAGAGGGTAGACAGTGTTTAAGAGCATATGAAGTGTTTATTATAGTGTGGGAAATGTTAATAAGAGAGTGAGAATGGTTTGTAGGAGTGTGGGAAGGGTTTATAAAGCCTTAAAGATATATAAATAATAAAATAAATATAACGCCACTACTTCATGGATTTTCACCTATTGCGGGGGCCTATGGAACGTAATGGCCACAGTAGGTGAGGCATCACTGTATAACGAAGGCTTTATTCCTGGACTTCTACTGTACTCCACAATCTGTCTTTATGCCACTACCACAGTATTTTGGTTACTTGAGCTCTGTAGTGATTTTGAAATTAGGAAGTATGAGACCTCCAAATTTGTTCTTCTTTTTTAAGATTGCCACAACTATTTAAGGTCCTTTAAAATTCCATATGAATTCTAGGATGGACTTTTCTATTTCTGCAAAAATGTCACCAGGATTTTGATATGGAGCATATCAAACATGTAGATATTCAGGGTATAGTGACACTCTAACAATGTTAAGTCTTCCAATTCATGAACATGGATGTCTTTTCATTTATTTCTTTACTTGCATAAATGTAATTTTCAGTGTATACTTCTTCTACCTCTCTATTTAAGTTTGTTGCTAAGTATTTTGTTGTTTCTGATGCTGTTGTAAATGGAATTGTTTTTATTAAATTGTCTTGGGATCGTTGGTGTTTTTTGTACAGAAATGAAGATAGTGCCGAGTGTTGATTTTGTCTCCTGCGTCTTCACTGAATTCATTGGTTCTACAAGGTTTTTTTTTTTTCTGTATGTGGACTATTTAAGGTTTTCTACATATAAAATTATGTCATCTGTTCAAAGAGATAATATTTCTTCTTCCTTTCCAATTTGTGTGCCTTGTATTTCATCTTCTTGCCTGGTTGTTCCGGCCAAACTTTCAGTACTGTGATGAATAGAAAGGGTGAAAGTAGTGTCCTTGTCTTGTTCACAATCTTACTAACATTGTCAGAGTTTCTCCATGGAGTATTGTTAGCTGTGGGCTCTCATGTGTGGCCTTTATCATACTGAGTAGTTTCTCTGTATTCCTGCAGTTCTCATCTGTTGTTAAAACTGTAACTACTTCTCCAGAGATTTCCTCTGTGGTGATATTCCATCCACAGACCAGGAAGTAAAATCCTGCTCAGACCGAGAAATCCTGTAGACGAAGCCTCTCCAGGTCCAAGGCCATAAAGACTGGGTCGGGCTGTTTTTATTGTCTAGTAAATTATTTAACAAGAAGTAGATGCCTTCCCACTTTCTGAAAAGTTTCCTTGGCCCCAGAGATGGACAGAAATGGCAAGCCTGCCTTCCCCAACATGCACGAAGTTTCCATGAGGAACAAAAGCTGGTCTTTACTGAAGTCAAAGAAAGTTTTAGGAAAGGGTTAAAAAGTTTGTAGAAAAAAACTGTGCAAACCTGAGGATGAGGTTGTAAGACACATGTGCTGAAAGGGGGTTCCTGGAGCTGATACTGCAGAGATGTCCAAATGGACAGGTCAGGGCTCAGCCTGGGGGCCTGGGGTCAGAGAGGAGGTGCTTCCCTCTCCTTACAGACTGTCCTCTTCACAAAGACACTCGTTCTTCTGCAGAGGCCAGGGCCGTCCTTTAGCGATGCTCCCAGAGCTCACTGTGGACGGTGAGAGGCTGAGATCTCTGAGGAAGGAGCCCGCTCTCAGTCAGTCACCTCTGTGTCTCCACAGAGCCCATGGGGAAGCCTTCCATCCGAGCCAGGAACTCCACCGTGACGCGCGTAAGGATGCCATAGTCCTGTCCGGTCTCACAAGTGACACTGGGATTTTCATCTGGTGGTTCTTCAGTGACCAGAGTCTGTGGCTCATGGAGAGGATGGAGCCATCTGGGGCAACAGCACCCTCACCACAAACCCCGCCAGGAGGGAGGACGCTGGGGTTCTGTCACTGTGAGGTCTCCTACACCGTCAGCTCAAGCGAAAGTGACTCCTCAGGCTGGATGTGAAATCTGAGTGACCCTCGTCCCCTCCTCTCTGTCATTAAACTATGAATAGATTTTTCTTATCTGAAAATGATGTTTGTGATGCAGTTCCTAAGTAGTTTTCCTTAGGAGTGCTAAAGGTGGAAAGTCCTTGGAACACTTGCACTGAGTCAGTAAGTGCTCAAAAATGTGAACTGACAGGGTCGTTGCTGTTGACTTAAGGTCACAGTCCACTCCAGGCCCCACCTCTGGTTGGCCTCTGGTTGGTGCATCTCTGTTGCACCATCTCCACAGCAGAGGCAACACCAACACTGAGTCCCTCAGAGGGCGGGTGGTGGTCGTGTGATGACCCGTGGAAGCACATGATGAGCCTGCAGGAATCTGAGCTGTCCCTTCTCCAGGGGCACATGTGGATGGCACCTGGACGGACTTCAGCATGGATGACAGGAACAGACAGGAGGACCCACATGCAGGTGGCAACACGGAAGAAATGCACTTGATGTAAAGCATTCTGCTCCCATTGTCCTGCTCAGAGGTGGGAGGAGAAGGGATCGCAGAGCCCAGGTCTCAATCTGAGACCCCGGGATGAGGTGCAACTGGAGGGAAGGGGCAGTCTCCAGGCAGGTTCCACCCCCATCCTAAGACCCCACCCCACCTCCTGAAGAGCAATGTGTGCATCGGGGACATGAGCCTCAACAACAGGGACCCCCTGGACTGAGACTCAATGACAGGGACACAGGCAGGACAAGATCTCTCTCCCACATGAGGTTCCAGCATCACCACAGAAAGAGGCACCCAGGCACACCTGCTCATGGGGATACCAGCCCAGGCTAGAGGTGAACCCCAAAGTCCTTAGACATTACACCTCCCATGCTTGTACCAGCCCCTGCAGGCTTTGCCCTCCTGAGTGAGCAGCCCCCAAGCCCCAGCCCCCAGGGGATGCCTTTTACCCCACTCAGCCCCAGGGATTCCTGGACACCCAGACGTCCCTGCAGGGGGCATCCTCAGGTTGGCCACGTGGGACCTGACCTCCTTCCCCTCAGCTTCCCAAGGCCCAGCAGGCTCTCCTGGGATCTCCCCTTCCCAGGGGCTCAGTGAGCTGCACAACCCTGAACCCCAATTGGAAGGAAGCTGCCCTACACTCTTCCTGACTCTATGTGGACAGCTGGGCGCAGGTGGGCACAGACCACACAACTTCAGTGGTCACCCTCCCCTATAAGGCAACACCCAGTACCTTACTGTATGGTCAGCACCATGGGCCTGATCAGTTGGACTGAATTCCCTCTACTCCCCAGGCTGCAGCTGCTCTCACCACTCAGTCGTCCTGGTGAGCTCCATTCCTTCTCTCTACACCTGTCTGCAGGGAGCATCTGGCCCACCTCAGCATCCCCAAACTGAGCACAGGGGTGGGTCCTGCCCCACAGGCCAGCTGAGGGGTCTCATCCAGAGAGGAGATGGGCTGGGGACCCCAGGAGAGGAGCACCCACTGTTCCCACCCAGGCAGGTGACCAGTGACTGAGCTCTTGCTCTGTCTCTCGGGTCTCCCTGGAAAGGACCAGTAATCTGACCACATCTGTGAGGAGGGCTCTCAGGAAGGCAGTGTGAGGTTGAGAAGTTTTGATGCAGGGAGGTGGCTGTGGAAGGTGTTCAGCGGGATGGAGGGAAGCCTGGGGACAGGGCAGGACCTGGCCTGAGGAATGGACGGGAGCAAAGGGAGGGGAGAGGGAGATCAGAGAAAGCTGCCTCCACATCCCAAGAGTGATGGGACAGTAATCTTTAAAGGAGGTGGCTGCATGTGGTTCACTAGGGGACCTGTTCTGGGGACACTGCCCAAGGGGAGGTGGTTTTGCCCCAGTCTGGCCCTGAATGCTGACTGGCACCTGCCTGACCTGCTCAGACCACTGTCTATGTCCTTCTCCAGTCCAGGCATGGCTGGGACCCTGTATGACTTAAGTTTGGAGAAGCTGAGTCCCTGGGACATGTCTGACAGATTCATCAGAAAGTGTCTATCACACACAGAGGAAAACCCCAATCCAATTAAAAAATGGGCAAAGGACCTGAATAGACACTTCTCCAAAGAGGACATACAGATGGCCAATAGACATATGAAAAGATGCTCAATGTGACTAATCATCAGAGAAATGCAAATTAAAGCCACAATGAGATATCACCTCACACCTGTTAGGATGGCTACCATCAATAAATCAACAAATAACAAATGCCAGTGAGGATGTGGAGAAAAGGGAACCCTCATGCAGTTGGTGGGAATGCAGACTAGTGCAACTGTTGGGAACTGCCCTGCCTGGTTTCAGAAGCTGTAATCCCCCATGGCTAAGGCTGAGTAAAGGACCTTTGGACCATAAGCCACTTAGAAGACAAAGCTTATCTTCCTTGTAGGGGCACCACCTCTGCCCCCTTTCTCTTCACCCTGCTTGGCCCCGGGCAGATGACTGGTTAGCCAATGATGAGCAAGATTCATCAAAAGAGGGACGATCTAAGACAGGCATGGTCGCAAAGGGGCCCCCAAGGAAGGACTTGAGGGTCTATAGAAAAAGGAGGTGATGTACCCTCGCCCCTTGGCTTTAACATAGCCTGAGTCCTCATTCTGTCTGCAAGAAGTCTCCTAATCTCTTGTCTGCCTTACTTCCTCTGCCTGACTTAAGCCTGAAACAATGCCTTAAGCCTGAACCAATGCTGGAGGTGGGTGCAGCCCTGTGTTGGAAAGGGCAGGTTCCCTAGGGGATCAGGCCTAAGAAAGAATGCATAAAATCCTATGAAACCTACTTTGCTAATACCCTCAATTTAAGTGATAAGGGTCCAAGTGGGAATCAAGTTTGTTCCCAAAAGTTTTATGGCCCTTTCACTATCTGATTCTGACTCAGAATAAGCCCACAGAGTTCTTTGAATGTTATCTATTGTTTAATCATTTCTGCCTGACAATGATTGATGAGCTTTATGTATACACCCTGTATTCCTGTGCAAATTGAACCCAATAAAAGCTTGTCAAGGCAGGGGTCGAGGTGCTCTCCTCTTGAGAGGGAAACTGTGCTGTCCCTTTTCCTTCACAGGACTTGGTAGTCTGTGAATTTGTCTCACATCTCATCCATAACATCGCAGACCCCAGGAGCTGGGACCCGCATCATGCAGCCATTGTGGAAAGCAGTATGGAGATACCTCAAAAAATTAAAAATGGGTCTGCCTTTTGACCCAGCAATCCCACTTATGAGAATACATCTGAAGGAACCCAAAACAATAATTGGAAAGAACATAAGCAGCCCTATGTTTATTAAGCAGCATTATTTACAATAGCCAAGGTTTAGAAGCAGCCCAAGTGTCCCTCAGTGGGTGAGTGAATAAAAAACTGGTACATTTACACAATGGAATACTACATGGTCATAAAAAGTAATTTTTACCTTTTGCAACAGCTTGGAAGGACCTAGAGAGTATTATGCTAAGTGAAATAAGGCAGTCAGTTATATGTGAAATCTAATAAAATAGACACAGACTCATAAGATACAGAGAACAGGCTGACAGGTGTCAGAAGGGAGGGGTTGGGGGGCTGGATAAAAAAGGTGAAGGGTTTAAACAATGACAATAGAAAAACCAACTCGTAGACACAACAGTGCGGTGATGACCAGAGGGAAAGGGGGTAGGGGAAGGTAGAATAGAGTAAAGGGGTGGGGTAAATGGTGTTGGAAGGAGACTTGATTTTGGGTGGTGAACACACAATATAATATACAAATGAGGTGTTATAGAATGTATACTTGAAACTTACATAATTTTATTGACCAATATCACCCCAATAAATTCAATAAAAATGTTTTAAAAAGAAAACACCCCTCTCCCAGGAGGTGCCGATCCCGGGTTGGACGACTACTGCCCCCAGTCCACCTGCAGAGGGTCCCTCTCTGTCCCAGTCATCCTGGAGCCACAGGAAGACCCGGGTGCTCAGGCTCCACTGGGGCAGCGAACCCCGATTGAGGCTGCACCCAGGGCAGCCAACAGCTGTGCATGTGGGGCCTGGTCACATGGCTCTGCCTGGGCACTTTAAATCTTTGGTACTTTATTAAAAATATGCTTCTGTCAAAAGTTATGGAGCACAGCTCAAGTGGTGTGCCCAGGAAATTCAGTACCTTAGATGGCCCTACTAGAAAAGGTTGACTAAAAATGAATTAATTATCCACTTCAAAAGTTGGGAGAAAAAGAGGAGAGGAAAAGATAAACTTAAAAGTAGAAATCAATAAAGTAGAAGACAATAGAAAATCAAGAAGATTGACACAACATAAATTACTTTCTTGGAAAAGTTTGTCAATGTTTTATCACCTGTGAAAAAAATTAGTCAGCAAAGTAATAGAGGAAGCACAAATAAGGCCTGTGAGCCGTGGGGAAGAGGGGGTATAACTAAGGCTGTAGCCAGGACTGAAAGTCCTGAAAAATCTTTCGGATATAGAGTAGGTAATTTAGACAAAATTGACATTCCTGGAAAATTAGAAATAGCAAAAACCAATCAAGACTTGTACCATAACGATGAAGGAAATCTGGTTAATAGTTGAGATACTGTCACACAAACACTCACTCACACACCCGTGCACGCATGCACACGCCGCACGTGTGCACACTTGCAGCAAAGCGTGGGCGGCCTCAGAACGAACACGAGCATCTCCACGGAGGGAAAACACACACCTAGACCTGAGCTCACACCACACGATGATCTTTTAAACATTCACTCAGGTTAGAATTTATGTTTTCCAAAAGACATCCTGTTCTCTCTCTTTTATACATACACACGTTTTGTATATGTCCATACATGCACCCGTGCATCAGGCAGCTTTATGGGTGTTTGTAGATCTATATGACAGAGAAGCCATATCCAACGCGTGTAACAAAATCCTACAAAAGCAACAAGAAAAAGACTGACAATCTGATTTTTAAAAAGATTGTATTTATTTATTTCTAGGGAGAGGGGAAGGGAGGAAGAAAGAGAAGGAGAGAAACATCAATGTGTGGTTGCCTCTCCCTTGCTCCCCACTGGGGACCTGGCCTGCAACCCAGGCATGTGCCCTGACTGGGAATCGAACTGGTGACCCTTTCATGTGCAGGCCAGCATTCAATCCACTGAGCCACACCAGCCAGGGTCCAACTGTTTATTTTAATGGCTAAAAACTCTAAGAGACACTGAACAACAGAACATATGTAAATGGGCAGTGAACATGTATAAAGAAGAGTATGCTTTATTGTTTCTTTTTTGAAACGCAAATAAAAGTCATTATGAAATGTTATTTCAACCACATGACAATGGCTAACATTTAAAGGGCTGATGGCACCAACGGCTGGAAATCTAGACGCATAAACATTGTTGGTGGAAATATGACTTTGTTAAAGTACCTGGCAGGAGAATCTAAAATTTATATACATTTTAAAAGGTGTTCCAGCAAAGCAAATGGAATTTACCTCAAGGACATGAGTCGGACCCACCGAAGCGCACGTTGCGGCTACGTGGGCATTCACACCGGGGTTGTCCGGAAGAGCCCAAAACAGACAGCTGTGCTGTCCAGCAGCCTACGGCTGAGTGTGGCGTTGCATGCAAACAAGGGGTATTATGCAGCCAGAAAAGGGGGCGACTCACTGCTCCCACAGCAGCAGGATGATCCCACGTGCACCAACTTGAAGGCAAGTCGTCAAACGCAGAAACACCAAAAACGACTCTGCTTTTGATGAGTTTCCCCAAAGGACAAGCTGATCTGGGCTCCACAGATCAGAGTGGCAGTGACGCTGGGGCCGTGGGCCCTGGCTCCGGCATGCTCTCTCCCGCAATCTGGGCGGGGTGCCACAGGCACACACGTGCAGAAAGGTGCTGCAGTGCTCCTGTGACTTTACAGGAAAGGAGTGTAATGTTTCTTTGGGTTAAACAGACAGCAGTGGCTACAAGGCAACCACAGGCCGGCTCACTCCAACCTTTCCCAGAGTAAGGAAAAGGAAAGAATGCTTGTGAACTCCTTTAACGGGCAGCACAACCTGCACATCGACCCAGACCAAGAGTATGAGGAGGAAAACACATGGGCCCTTCTCACGAACAGAGATGAAAACCCCTAAAGGAAACTCAGCCAAGATCCATCAGGATTTGTCAGGGTGAGTTTGCTCCCCAGTAACACAAGGTGGGCTTACCAGGCACAGATCAACCGTGCCTTTTACCACCCTAATGGGTTAACTAGGCAATAACGCATAGGGACAAGAGAAACAAATGCCTCTGACGACGACACTCCACATCCACTTGGACGGGGACAAAGCTTTAGACACCCATCAGACGAGGAGTGAGGGGAGCTCCTCGGCCTGAGAAAGGCGCCCACAGCGCTGCCACCAGCTGTGACTCGACACACCCGTCGGGAGGGAGGCCAGGCTGCCTGTGTCTACCACCTGGACTCCCAGACTCTCGGTCTTGACCTCCTTCAAGAGCTCTCACTAGCCTCGCCCATGGGTCAGCAGAGCCACCCGCGGGGCTGGTGACAGAAGCCCCTCTTGGGGTCAGAGTGTCCTGAGCAGACCTGAGCCTCAGGCGGGCAGCTCCCTGGACGGGAGGACCAGGCTCACGGCTCAGACCTCAGACCAATGATGGGAGGAGCTGGTGCTGGGCCTTTCCTGGGTGACTCTGAGGTGACCTCAGCCCTGAGACACACAGTGGGTCTCCTGAACGCAACAGGGATAAAGGGCCACCCTGAGACACTGTTCTTGCTGCTGATTGGGAGAAACAGGGCACCGTGAGCCTCCTGTTGCATGCTGGGAGCTGACCCAGACCGCATCTCCGGAGCCTGCAGCTTATTCAGAGACAAATGGGGGAGAGGCGGACAACTCCTCTCTAGTGGGAGGAACCGGAGGTCTCAAAGGAAGGGGGCTGCCGTGTAATTCTACTGTGTGGAGGGCAGGGACAGGGAAGAGGGTCACGAACTCACTGTCACTTCCCCCAGTGCCCACACACAGGCTGGGGGCACCGGGCCCTGAGTGTCCAGCCTACGTTGGTCATCCCTCTCCCCAGTGACTTGGGTCCTGGGATTGGATCTGGGTTCCAGTCCATGCCACCACATCCTCCAATGGGAGGTTTTCCCTGGGGACCCTGCTGTCTGGTGCAGGAGCTGCACCCTGAGCAAATATCTGAGGGCCAGGTTTGTGGTAGTGAAAACACTTGCTTCTGTTTGTCTCACGTGATGGGGAAGGTTCGCAGGGACTCGAGGAGGAGCGTGCGCGCCCTCCAGTGGATACTTCCTGCTAGAAGGGGAGAAGGAGGGTCCGGGTCCTCGAGAGGTCAGGGCTGACTTTGGACACAGGGCACATTCAGGCCCAGAAGGACTGGAACTGAGATGCAAGAGGAGGGGGAGGGGGAGTGGGCAAGGCCCGGAGAGATGAGAACCGCGGGCTGAGAGGAAGCCTCCTGGGAACGCAAGGGCGCGGCACACAGCAGAGCCTTCCATCTCCTCAACAGTGACATTCGGGGCTGGTCATTCTCATCAGTGGCTGTCCTGTGCGCTGTAAGATGGGCAGCACCATCTCAAGGCTGTCCCACTAGATTCCAGCAGTACTCTGCACCCCACCCCTCCCCGTGTGAAGAGCCCTTCCTCTGACATTGCTGTATGTCCTAAGGAAAGGGGAGCAGCGGTGGGAACTCCGCTCTGTGCTGAGAACCACGGATCCACACTGACCCCTAATGTCAACTACCCAAATGAGACCCTGGACCTTTCTGTGTGTGAAGAAAAGAAAAGACGAACATCTTTGCTATCCAAGAAAAATTAACTTTCAGCAACCAAAAATTGATTTATCAGGTGAGGGAATATTTAGAGGTAACTAATGGACGGCTGCCCACAGCTTACCAGCTGGGAGACTGGGGATTGTAGGGAACCCAGCCCCCAAGAGGGGGTCGAGAGGCTAGGGTCCTGCATTGTGAAAGCGATGCCTGGGCCTGTTCCTTGACCTCGGGGGAGGTAACCTAACATTGTCCCAGGCTTGTTTGTTATTAGATTGGCCCAAGATGAAAGCAAGGAAATATCAAAGCCCTAAGGCTGCATGTTATGTTCCTAGAAGTTGATTT
>PVIA01014756.1:0-25614 GCA_004024845.1 Tonatia bakeri | reverse complement strand
TCTATCTGTATGTTGAGAGGCGTGATTTCACACTGACACCTCCAATTTCAATCCAGCGCCACAGGTTTCACTCTACTTTTCTCCAAGTTTCTTATTCTAATGACGGTGAGAAAATCTGGGTTCTCTGTATTCCTGATATTGCTAGTTTTTTTAAAATCCATCTATCAGTTTGTAATCTAATCCTTTATTGCTGCACCCTTTTCTCTCCTGTGCAGACGTCCATCTTATCCTGCTCGAACTCCAATACCTTGCACCAGGTTGCCCTACATACATCGATGCATTTTTCAGCCAGCTTTGACTCTGACTCCTAGTCCTGGGCTAGTGCCATCATTGCCCCACTGTGGGACTCTCCTCATCCTCCTTTGGCTTTGAAAACCTGCTTTGAGCCACTTCTCCTCAGGGATATCCATGTTACCTGGTTGCAGAAAAAGAGTTACATAGTGGGCCTGAGACTGCTCTCCTTTGAAGAAGCTTCTTCCCAGGTTGGCTCTTGGCTGGCATCTGGTAACTTGGATTTCAGAAGGATTCCCACCATTTTCATACTGAAAAGAGTGACTCACCTGACACAATAGGTTTGTATAAACTATATGTATGGTTTATGTTGACAATTACCGTCCTTGTGGGCATTTGGAATTTTGGTACTTGCTAGGCGTAGAGTACCTATGTGACCAATTTCCGATAAAAAACTGGGGCACTGCCCTGGCTGGTGTGGCTCAGTGGGTTGAGTGGTGGTCTGCAAACCCAAGGGTTGCAGGTTTGGTTCCCAGTCAGGGCACATGCCTGGGTTGTGGGCCAGGTCCCCAGGTGCGGTTGTTGGAGAGACAATCAACTGATGTTTCTCTCCCTCTCTTTCTTCCTCCCTTCCCCTCTCTCTAAAAAATAAACAAAATCTTAAAAAAAAAAAAAGTTGGCACTGAGTTTCCAACAGTAAACAGCATTTCACATGTCACAATTTGTTGCTAGAGGAACAAATGTTCTGTGCTATTCCACTGGGAGGGAACTCTTAGAGGGTTTTGTCTGTCTGGTTTCCTTTGGACTTTGCCCCATGTGCATTTCCCTCTGCCGATTTTGGTTTGTAACATTTTGCTGTAATAAATCATTGCCATGATAATGACTGTGCTGAGTCCTGCTAGTTAATCATTGAAACTGGGGGTGGTCTTAGGGCTCTTTGACACACCTGGCTTGGTCTCTGAAACCCCACACTGGGCTGCCTCTCCACTCTCCTCAATCTGCTTGGTTTTTAAGCCACTCTGCTGAACCTGTCTCCTCATTCCATCTGGGCTCTGACCCCCAACACCAGGTTGCCCCACTTAAGGAACACTGCCCTTATACCGCTTATTTCCAAGTTTTCACTATAGTGGCTAGAGCTGCTATGAATATTTGTGGATAAATCTTTTTGTGGACATGTATGGGTGAGCAAATGTAGATTATGGTTGCTCATATGGAAAAAAAACATGCAGGTTACAATTATTACAATAGCTTTGTTATAATAGCTGTTTCATGTACTCACACTTACTTTTGCTTACCCTTGTATTTTCAATCCTTGTGGATAAATTCGGTAACACTACTGAGTCATAAGGTAGGTGTTTAATTTTTTATAAGAAACTACCAAGTCTTTTCCTAAAGCAGTTGTTTAATTAATGCTCCCACCAATAAGGTATGATTACCAATTATCCTCTGAGAATTATATAATAAAAAAGAACTATTTTATAGTCACCTGGGTTTACCATTTTGTTTTATTTTTTTGGCATTCTTCAGTTCCTCTGTAGATATGCATTTCCTCCTGCCATAATTTTCCTTCAATATTTCTTATATTCCATGACTCTGATGGCTGATCTCTCAACTTTTGTTTATCTGAAATATCCTCATTTCACCTTTATATCCGAAGATATTTCTGCTGAATTTGAAACTCTCAGTTCAGCTTTGTTTTTATTTTCTTTAAGCATTTTAAGGAAGTTTCCATTTCCTTCCTCCCCCCCTCCCTTCCCCCTCCTTCTCCTCTTTCATGAGAAGTCTTCATTTGTTCTCTCTCTCTTTTTTGAAGGTTTTGTTTATTTATCTTCAGAGGGAGGAAGGGAGGGAGAAAGAGAGGGAGAGAAACATCAATGTGTGGTTGCCTCTCACATGCCCCCCATCTGGGACCTGCCTGCAACCCAGGCATGGGCCCTGACTGGGAATCGAACCTGCAAGACTGAGTTCGTAGGCTGGCACTCAATCCACTGAGCCACACCAGCTAGGGCTTCATTTGTTATTATTGTTATTTCCCTGAATGAAAAGTGTCTACCCACAAGACCCCTCTGGCTGTTCCGAAGATTCTTCGTTTATCTATGGTTGTCAGTGTCATTATGATATGGTTAAGTGTGTTTTTCTTTATGTTTATCCTGCTTGGGTTACAATGAACTTTCTCATTTTTTGGCTTACTGTTTTCAACAAATGTTTAAAAAAATTAGCCACTATTTTTTCAAGTACTTTATTTTTTAAAACATTTTATTTATTTATTTTTAGAGCAAGGGGAAGGGAGGGAAAAAGAGAGGGAGAGAAACATCAATGTGTGGTTGCCTCTCATAAGCCCTCTACTGGGGACCTGGCCTGCAACCCAGGCATGTGTCCTGACTAGGAATTGAACCGGTGACCCCTTGGTTCACAGGCCAGTGCTCAACCCACTGAGCCACACCAACCAGGGCTTCAAATATTTTAAATACCCTATTTTTTCTTTTTGAAATTAATTAGACATATGTTAGACTCAGATATTTTTTTGTATAATGTCTAATCTAATGTTAAGCTCATCTAGTAAGTTTTTCATTTTAGACATTGTATTTTTCAGTTTCATAATTTCTGTTTTGTTCATTTTATGGGTTACGGGTTACATTTTTATTGCTATATATTGTCCCCTTATTGTGTTCATGGTTTCCTTCAAGGATGTCCAACCCATGGCCTGTGGGCCACATACGGCCCAGGATGGCTATGAAAATGGCCCAATAAAAAATTGTAAATTTACTTAAAACCTTTTTTTGCTCATCAGTTTTCATTAGTGTTTGTGTATTTAATGTGTGGCCCAAGACAACTCTTCTTCTTCCTGTGTGGCCCAGAGATGCCAAAAGGTTGGACATAAGTCCTTGAACATATTCATAATAGTTTTGAAGGAGACTAAAAGTTTTGCCTTTTAGGATATTGATTTTTAAGCTGGTTATTAAGAATACACTCAGAAAGAAACTTTGACCCTCCCACCTTTTCCTGCCTAGAAATTCAGAGGGGAAAACCTGCTTCAGAAAAGGAACCTTAGCAAAATCACCTTAGCCTTTGACTGGAAGACTCCAAGCAGGTGCTTGTTTACTAGAAATCCTCTTCCCAACTCCTCCCCAAACCGTCCCCCCCGCAAAAAAAACTTCATGTCTCACAGGTTCTGATCTTCCTCAATCACCAATTTTCACTTTTGAAATCTAAGATCCCCTTCCCTCCCTTTCTCCTTTGTCCAAAATAACATATATATCCCATTTTACCTCACTGTTTTGGAACTTTCATGCTTATGTGACTTCTCCATGTGCATGTATTTACAATTTTTGCTTTCTCCTGTTAATCTGTCTCCGTTAATTTGATTCTTAGCTCAGCTAGAAGAAATTAGAAGGTGGAAGAAAAAGCATCTTTTTAACCTCCACATTTTTTTTTTTAAGATTTTATTTATTTTTAGAAAGAGGAGAAGGGAGGGAGAAAGAGAGGAAGAGAAACATCAATGTGTGAGAGATACATCAATCTGTTGCCTCTCAGATGCCTCCAACTGGGGACCTGGCCAGCAACCCAGGCATGTGTCCTGACTGGGAATTGAACTGGCAACTTTTCAGTTCGCAGGCCAGCACTCAATCCACTGAGTCATACCAGCCAGGGGCCGCACACTTTTTTAAAAAAAGTCATTTCTAGTCTCCCTCTATTGATTTGTTTTTCTTCTGATTATGGGTCATTTTTTTCTGGCTTCTTTGAATGCCTAATAGTTTTAGATTGTGTGGAAAGCTTTGAACACCCATGCTATAGATCATGTTGATTTTATTTTTATTTTTATTTTTATTGTAAAGAAGGGGAGGGAGAAAGAGGAGAGAAACATTGATGTGAGAAACATGGATGGGTTGTTGCTCCTATGAGCCCTGACCCCGCCCCTGGGACTGAACCCACATCCTAGGCATGTGCCCTGACCAGGAATTGACCTGGAGACCTATAGCTTAAAAAATTGAACCTGATAAATGTTGAGTTTTGTTTTGGTAGATGGTTCATTTATTTGTTCATCAAGTTAATCCCTTGAATTTTGTTTTTAATATTAGCATGTGTCTACAGCAGCCTTTTCTCTAGGGTTAGATTAGCCCTAATTCTAAAGATTTGCCTTTCTGGTGTATTTTCTGAATGCCCAATGTGGCCAGTTTTCTCCACTCTGGTTGACTGGAAATTTAATGTCTTCTAGCCCATGTAAACATTGGAATCTCCATTTAGTTCACAACTTCCCAGTACTTGGTATTTCCCTAGCATTTGATCTTTGCTCTACCTCTGATAGTTGTAACCTGGCTTCTGCGGATTTTCAGCCAAACACACAAGGAGATTCCTATGGGGCTATCGGGAGTGTGTTTTAGTTCCTCTCTGGTATCCTGTCCTGTAAATTCCAGCCAATTGGTAGCCTGAACTGCAGTCCTTTCTTCCTTGGCTCAGTAACACCACTGTGCTCTCTTTGGGCTACCCCTCCTTATTCTGTGATCCAGAAAGTCCCTGCAGGCAGAAAGCCATGATGATTATGAGGCTCACCTTATTGATCTCCCTTCTCTCAAAGACAACAGTCTATTATTATTGACTATTATTCAATTATAATTTATAATAATCATAAATTCAATTACAATTGATTATTGTTCAATATCTGAAAAGAGTTGTTTCAGATATTTTATCCAATTTTCCAGTTGTTTGCAGTGGGAAGACTGTTCCAGTTTGAAGTACTCTGTCATGGCTAGACGGGGAAATCTCAAGCTGGCTTTGGGTTTAGTATTATATTTTCAGAAGGTTTTCACCTTCTCTTGGGAAGGGTGAAGAGTGATTTGGAAGGAAGTATAGAGTCTTCTAGGTATTGATATTGTTCTGTCTTTTTTTTTCTATATCTTGACTTAGAGATTCCCACTTCCTTATTCTAATATTAATTTTAGATTCTCAAAAATGTTTCTCAATTTTATTAGATAAATATTTTGCTTACATTGCCTAAAGAACCTCCAGGGCCTGTGAGTCAATATTAAAAGCTAAAAAGACTGCTCTAGGGATTAGGAGGAGAAGAAAAAGGGAAGAGTTGCTTTGGCTGGTGTGGTTCAGTGGAGTGAGTGTCAGTCCACATATCATAATGTTGCTGGTTCGATTCCTGGTCAGACTATATGTCTGGGTTGTGGGCCAGGTCCCCAGTTGGGGTTCTACAAGAGGCAACCAAACATGTTTTTCTCCCTCTGTCTCTCCCTTCCCCCACCTCTCTAAAAATAAATACATAAAATCTTTAAAAAAAAGAAAAAGGGAGGAGCTGACAATAAGAGGGAAGAACATACATTTATAAAGGAATTTATTAAGTGTCTCCCTGTCTCTTCAAATAAACTCTACATTGTTCATTATTATTCGAAGAAGTAGATTTACTTTCAAGTGTGTGATAAACTACTAAACTCTTTAAGGTTGCCACATGTCAAATCAAAGGCTCCCCTATAGGTTCCACTAAGAAAGGTCTTTTCACTCAAGATAATAAAAACATTTTTTCCTACTTTATCTTCCAGTACTTTCATAGCTTTGCTTGTTAATTATATGGCTTTAATATCATCTGATACTTAATTTTGTATATAGTATATGATAAGAATTTGACTTTTAAAAAATTGGTTAGACAATTTTCCCGGTAGCATTTGTTGTATAATCTTTCTTTTTCTGACTTAAAATGCTACCTTTATTATATCCTAATCCCCATAATTACAAGGGTCTACTCAATCTCATTTATTTACCTACTTCTAATTTTTTCCTGCCCTCTGCATACCTGTTTTAATGACTATTAAACAGGTTTTATAATATTTTTATATCTGTTGATACAGGTCTACCATCCTCAGTTTTCCTTTTGCATAAAGTGCCTTTCCTTTCTTTTTTTACAATTTATCTATTTTTTTATTGAGTTTATTGGGGTGACATTGGTTAATAAAATTATATCAGTTTCAGGGGTACAAATCTATAATACATCATCTGTATATTTTATTATGTGTTCATCACCCTAAGTCAAGTTTCCTTCTATCATAATTTATCCCCTGTTTACCTCTTTACCCTCTCTTTCCTCCCCTCCCTCTGGTAATCACCATACTGTTGTCTATCAGTTTTGGGGATTTTTAAAGATTTTATTTATTTATTTTTAGAGAGGGGAAGGGAGGGAAAAAGAAAAGGAGGGAGAGAAACATCAATGTGTGGTTGCCTATCACACACCCCATGCTGGGAACCTGGCCCACAACCCAGGCATGTGTCCTAGACTGGGAATCAAATTTGTGACCCATTGGTTCACAGGCTAGCACTCAATCTACTGAGCCACACCAGCCAGGGATATCAGTTTTGTTTGTTTAATCCCTTCACCTTTTTCACTCAGCCCCCAAAGCCCCTCCCTCTAACAGCTGTCAGTCTGTTCTCCGTATCTATTAATCTGTTTCTATTTTGTTAGTTTATTTTGTTCATTAGATTCCACATGTAAATGAAATCATATGGTATTTGTCTTTCTCTGACTTGCTTATTTCATTTAGCATAATACTTTCCAAGTATCAGTATTTTCAACTTCAGACTTTGTGTTAATCTTTGCTGAGCAAGAGATTTGTATATTTAACTATTTGGTGATCATATGCATTTGGAGAGTTTTCATGCATCTCAAAGGCATTCATTGTACAAAAACATTGAAAAAGGCATTGTGCTGGATCACTAAAGGTTCACTCTAGTCTGATGGCAGATAATAAATAAACAAT
Source organism: Tonatia bakeri (assembly GCA_004024845.1). NCBI lineage: Eukaryota > Metazoa > Chordata > Mammalia > Chiroptera > Phyllostomidae > Tonatia > Tonatia bakeri. The sequence goes on along the minus strand of PVIA01014756.1, from coordinate 18,631 downwards.
TAAAATATAATCAGAGCCCTGGCCAGTGTGGCTCAGTTGGTTGGAGCATCATCCCGTAACGAAAGGGCTGCAGGTTCAATTCCAGTCGTGCACAATTCTAGGACGTGGGTTCAATCCCCAGCCCAGACATGCGTGCACGTGAACCCTGGTCCCAACACCTATGATCCTTGTCTGGATACCAATGCTCGGTCCAGGCACGTTCAGATGCTTCTCTCTCACATGGGTGTCTCTGTCTCTCCCTTCAAATCTCCCTAAAAAGCAATGAAAAATATATCCTTGGGTGAGGATATATATATATATATATATATATATATATATATATATATATATACACACACACACTAAAATAGAGGCAATCTAACATAGCAAGTATCTATTAGGATTGGCACCCTTAAGACAACTCTTCTAAGATAAACACTAATTAATTATAGGAAAACACTGGGGAGAAAACATTTAAGGCACAGGGATAACTATTGCAAGGGCACAGCGGCACAGATGAGTATAGCATATTAAGGGTACTACATGGTTCAGAATAGTTCCCTTTTTATTGATTTGTTTATTCGTGTTGGATTCAGAGTCAGCTAGACCATTTGAGCCTGTGTCAAATCATGAAGGGCTCGAAGATTGCCTCCTAGAGGCGGCTTTAGTGGTAACATGGAAAATTGCCTAAAGGTGAAAGAGAAGAGAGATCATGAAATGTGACTGAGGAGGTAAGGAGATTGAGATCTGACTAGACCCAGTGTGTGACTGGATGGGGGTGTGAAGGACAAGAAGGAATTCATTCACACATTCATTTATTCAACAAGCTGAACCACACATTGATGTTTCTCTCCTCTTTCTCCCTCCTTTCCACTCTCTCTAAAAATAAATAAATAAAATCTTAAAAAAAGAAGAACTCCTAGAATTTTTTACTTCATGTGCTCAGAGAAGAGGACTACACCAAAAAGGTGAAAGCCCAAATGGAGAAGGTACTGCCAGACTGCTGTGTTCTGAGTGGACAGGAGGCTCTTTAGGCTACTGTTGCCACCCCTCTACATCCTGGACTCTTTCTCCACATTTTAATGAAAACCTTGTGACAGACATGAAATGGGGTTTAATCTGTTTTTTTTTTAATTTTATTTATTTTAGAGAGGGGAAGGGAGGGAGAGAGAGAGAAAAATATCAATGTGTGGTTGCCTCTTGCGCACCCCCCCCACTGGGGACCTGGCACGTAACCCAGGCATGTGCCCTAGACCAGGAATCAAACCAGTGACCCTTTGTATCACAGGCCAACACTCAATCCACTGAGCCACACCAGCCAGGACAAAATTAATTTGGAAGAACTGGAAAAGAACAATGCACATGGCATACAAGCCATCAGGGATCCTCCTTTAGCGAGAAGCATTCTTTCCCAGAACTCAGGTCTGACAAATGGAATAATAGAGCAAAAGAACATACCTGAAGAATTCCAAAAACAGAAGAAGAAGCAAGAAGAGAAGGAAGACTATGAAGATATCAACAATGACCAGAAGAGTGTTGAAGCAGCTGATAAAAAGAGCTCAGACACGTTCCCAGCCAAAGAGGCCTGCGAGGCACTGCCTGAGGAGTCTCAAGCAGATGAGCTGTCTGAACAATCTTATGTCTTGGATAGAATGCCTGAAGTGGAAGATGATGCTTACAACTTCAGTACACACTATGTACAATATAACTTTGTCCCCCTAGGGTTTGTTGTTGTAGACATTTTGAACAGAGAGTTTGTCCTATGTGTGTGATGTATCAGTTTGTTTTTGGTTTGACATAAGCTGTGTAAATCTGTATATCATGAAATATGTAACTATATCAGGAACGTATCATTGTATATTTATTTAAAAATCAGGCAATGTAGAAAGTGTCTGAATTCCATAAAAAGACACCTTATCTCTTAAAAAGTCCACAAACAAGTGTTGGTGAGGATGTAGAGAAAAGGGAATCCTCATGCACTGTTGGTGGGAATGCAGATTAGTACAGCCATTGTGGAAAACAGTATGGAGTTTCCTCAAAAAATTAAAAATGGAACTGCCTATGATCCAGCAATGCCACTTCAGGGTATATTGCCAAAGGACCCCAAAACACCAATTTTAAAGAATAAATGCACCCCTATGTTCACTGCAGTGTTATTTACAACAGTCAAGATATGGAAGCAACCTAAGTGCCCACCAATAGACAAGTGGATAAAAAAGTGGCGGTACATACATTCAATGGAATATTATTCAGCTGCAAACAAGAATGAAATCTTACCATTTGCAATGATATGGGTGAACCTAGAGGGTAGTATGTTTAGTGAAATAAGTCAGACAGAGAAAGGCAAATACCATATAATTTCACTTATATGTGAAATCTAAAAAATAGTATAAATGAACAAATAACAGAAACAGACTCATAGAGACAGAGAACAGACTGATTGTTGCCAGAGGGGAAGGGTTCTGGGGGACTGGGTGAAAAAGGAGAATGGATTAAGAAGTATAAATTAGTAGTTACAAAATAGTTACAGGGGTATCAATAATACTGTAATAACTATGTATGGTGCCTGGTGGGTACTGGAAATATCAAGGGGAATACTTCCTGAAGTATATAATGGTCTAACCACTATGCTATACACCTGAAACTAATACTTGAATGTAAACTATAATTGAAAAGTAAAATTAAAAAAAAATAGCACCAGAAATACACTCAGGAAAAAGAAAAACAACTTCAGTGGCTTCAGATGTCTTGGAGGGCTTAGTTCAAACTGCTACCATTTTGTTCTAAGGTCCTTGTGTTATCTCTTTAATCTCATTTCTTTCCATTTTCCTCTTTGCTTCCACTTAAAAAAAAAAGCAGTAGCTTCTAACCTTTGCAAAAGCTTTCTTTTTCTTTACTACCCGCTCATCCTTTAAATCAGGTTGAAAATCATTATTGCTGGGCATTCACTGCAGCTCCATTCTAAGTTAGATAACCCTCTTTCTGCTATTGCAGTCTGTGCACCTCTCAGTATTACCACACTCTATTAATGAGATTGTTCATCAATTTATTGGCTATTTAATTTTTTCTTCTATGAACTAACTACTCACATTCTTTGTCCACTTTTCTGTCAAGTTGTGCTTTTCTAATTTATTCATAGAAATTCTTACTTCTATGGCAAATATTTTTTCTCAGTCTTGTTTTAGTTTTAGAGTTTTCAGGGTTCATTTTTTTGTGTAGTAAATATAATAAATTTTTGAAAATAGTTGTGTGTCTTGCTCTATAAGACATTCTCTACACTAATGATGTGTTTACTTGCTTTTATAATTCTTCTAACATTTTTGCTTTTTATAATTGGCTCTTGAAATTGTTTCTGAATAAGTATTTTCCAGATTATTAGTCTCTTCATAAGTATTATTTTCTATGGTTGAAAATTTATTCAACAAATTTATCAAATGCCCACTTAACTGTTTATTAAGACCCTACCTTAATAAAGCCTCCATTCTAGAGGTGGAGGCAAACACAAACAAGTAAATACACAACCCAAATAATTACTGGTTTTAATGACGACTATGAAGGAAATGAAATGGTGACCTGCCTCCTATCATGGCCACTGAAGGCGTTAATAGGCAGGGGACGTGTACATAAAACAGTTCCATTAAATGGATTTCCCATAATTAACCATTTGGGTTTTTAAATTGCTTGCACATTTACCATTATACTAATAAATAATACTGTTAGGACAACTCTCTTTATATGTTTATTTCCAAGAAATAGTCTCCTAGAAATGTAATTACTGGATTGGAATAGTATTTTTATACACGCTGCCAAGTTGGTTTTAGAGGAAATTCCCATACACTCTCCAGTGAATAAAACGAATCCTCTTGGGAGAGGCGGGAGTAGAAAACTATTAAGAAAGGTAGTTTGGGGCTCAGCAAAAAGAAAAGCTAAATATAATAAGCCGACCTGGGTTTACTAGAGACGGGAGGCCGGGCGGCAGGGTGATGACAAAGGACAGCCCTTGCTTGGGAACAGGAAAACTCGGATTCTAAATCCGTTTCTGCCACCCTGTGACCTTCACAGGTTATAGCTCCTCCCTGAGTCTTAGTTTTCTGAAACTCGGTAGAATCGTATCAAGTTTTACGTTTCTCAACATCTTCATACCAAGCATTCTCAAACCCCTCCAAATTCCAGACTGTAGCTTCGGATCTGCAGTTGGAAGTGGACAGAAAGAGCCCCCCACTGTAAAACGCTAACTAGTCCTTCTCGGGCACTTCCGGCGGCTGAGACGGAGGGTTTGAAGTCGCCGGAACTGCACTTCCGGATAACTAAAGCTGCGCATCAGAACTCTGGGACAGCGAGTCACACCGGGTAACTCCAATGCCACGACTGCGCATGCTTCCCCCAGTGGCGTGGCGAGGCGAGGCGGGGCAGGGCCGGGCGGGGCAGTGAGTGCGGAGGGCAAGGATCTTGACTTGTCTCGCGGTGACTGGACGGGCGCGAACTCCAGAGTCTCGGGGCGGCGCGGAGCGGGGCGGCGCGGGGCGGAGCCTAGTGCGAGTGGGCTGAGGTCAAGCTTCGCGGTGCTACCCGCCTGAGGTCGTCTCAGGTTAGGTGGTCTCCCGGAACTGGCTGTGGCTGTGACCTCTGGGTGTTGGGAGGCGCCAGTGGAGTTGTGAAGGGGGTGCGGCATCGCCTCGTTCCCTCCACCTTCCCTTCAGTAGCCATGGCGAAAGGTAGAGTCGCCGAACGATCGCCGACGGGGGCACTCCAGACGACCCCAGCTGGGGATCGGGCAGCGGGGACGCGGGGCCCCACGGCGCCGGGCAGCGGAGATCACTTGAAGGGTAAGTGGAACCAGGGACCAGAGCTGGGCCTGGCCCAGAGGCGAGGGTGTGCCGGTAGGGGCTCCAGAGGGGAAAGGACCTCAGCCGGGTTCCCGGGAGTTCCTAGGGCAGGGGGGCCTGCCTGTTCGCACCCATGGGCGGGAGAAGAGAGAGTCGGGGACCTGGGCTTGGGCCTCTGCCCACCACAAGTCAGGACATGTAGTTGGTTCGTCGATTTTTTTTTTTTTTTAGTTGAATTCAGTTAAAAGAAGGAATGACACTGGCTTGTTGACACCAGGGAGAGTGTAACGTTGATATTATACTGAAGCTAGGTAGAGCTGTAAGGAACTTTAGCATGCATTGCATTATTTTTGTAGATGAGGAAACTGAGGCCCAGAGTGGATATATGACTTGCGCAAAGTGACAAAAACAGTTTAGTAATGCAGTGGTTAAGAGCAAGGATTTAACTATCCTGGTGCAATTTCCAGGTGGCAGGAACACTTAGGTTTGAGTATCTACTTTACTAGTTATGACTTTGGACTTGTTATCTTTCAAAGTTCAGTGTCCAAACTGTACAACGATAAAATTAATAGTATCTAGTTAGATTGGTACGTGGATTGAACGAAATAATTCATGTCAAGGATTTAGTGTAATGCTTGGCATGTATGAAGTTAACGATTACTATTATAGCTAAGATCTCTCTCTCTCTAAAGCTATCACCCACTATTGCCATTCTGGCAGTTCTCAGGGGTTTAAATATTATTTTAAGGAAAAAAGTGTACCTAGAAATTAAATACTTTGATTCCATCTTGGCATAGGGTTTTTCATTGCTTTTCAGCAGTTGAAATGATAAGCTCTGTAGATGCTTTTAAAGCCCATTAAGTTGAAGAGATCTTAATAAATGGCTATTATGTTGTCTGTAGCTTACTTCCACTATTGTGTTCTACCACCAGTGATAGGTAAGGATCTTCTAAGAATGTTTAGCAACATTGTAACTATAATCAACAATAAAATATTGTGCACTTAAAATTTGTAACTATGAAGGGGATAAGTTTAACATCCAGCCAAAATGAAAAGAGTGTCTAGCAGAAAATGGTATTTTATTTTTAAGTATTTTTAAAGTAATTTAAAATGTCTCCAGTTTACTTGGCCTTTTAAGCTTTATGTATTTGAGTATTTTCCCACCTTATAGACAGTAGAGCCAAATAACTTACTAAGTAACTCAGAAATGAATTGTTCTCAATGTATAAAACCACTCAAATTAAAGGAATGTTGTTTTGAAGATGCCGTTATTGACAGTGACAGTAAAATAGGGATTTCCTGAAAAAGTGTTTTCCATGTAGGGTGTCCCTAAAGATTGTCATTTGGTTTGCAATAGCAATCAGTTGAGTTATTACTGGTTTTTGTTAACCTAATGCTGTTGAGAAAATAAAGTTTTGAAATCTCCAAAGTGCTTTTAAATTGTTTATGTTATCATTTGAACAACACAAATGACTTCTGTGGGCTACAAATCTGTAGGAAGATGGAGGAGATGTGAAAGCATGCCTTCGTAGACTAATAGGGTGTGGATAAATAGGTTTTGGATAAGAGAAGGGAATGGGATTCACATTGAATGTTAATGTGAACCTTGTATGTGTGTCAATAATGAGTAAGTTGTCAGGAGTGAAGAATTTTTGTTGGATAGTAGGAGATAAAGTTGGCCATGGCCGTGGTCAAAATGGTGTGATAGTATAGAGGACTTAAGCGTGCTAGGCAAGGCCTTGGCCCGCTAGCTCAGTTGGTTTGAGTGTCATCCTCATACACCACATGTTTGATGTCTGGCCAGGGCACATACATAAGGCAACCAATGAATGCATAAATAAGTGGAACAACAAATCTCTATCCGCCCCCAAATCAATAAAATAAATAAAGTGCAAGAAAACAGAAGTTTTTGGATCCATACTTTAAAAAAAATTTTTTTTCTCTTGTCTTCCTTTCTCTGTCTCTGTAGTGTTAGGAATTTTCTGGACCATTCATGGTTAGGAACTTTCATGGACCTTTTATGTAACAGAGTTTGATTTACTTGCTGGTGGTAATCAGCTGGTGATCTGATGTCATTAGTAGCTACTTAGCCACTGATTTTCTGATTATAAAAAATAATTTTTGTTAATTGCAGGTGGTAACTTGACATTCTAAAATGAAAAGGTTTTAGAAAACAGATAAAATTTTTAGTTGCTCTTGATTGAGAAATATAGTAATGACAAATTTTTATTTTATTACTTGACATGTATACATAACTTTGACAAATAGTTGTCACTTTGTTTTGTTTTTTAAGTACTTTATGCACTGTCTGCAGTGTTTGGTGTATTTGGTGTGTTCTTTGCCGTGACTTTGGTCTCTAATTTTAATGTTTGAGCCTTATAGACTGAGGACTACTGAGAAGACTTGAGCAAGGCAATGACGCTGAAAGTCTTGCATGATGAGGAAGGAAGGGAGACAAGAGGTAGAACCACTTTACGGCTCTTGACATAATCTATGTGCAAGGGTGCCTGGACCAGGGTATTTTATTTTTGTGTGTGTTATTTGCCTTGGATGATCTGCTTACTAGCAAGTCATAGAAGTTCCCCATTTTGATTTAAGAGAACTCCTAAAACTGTTTTTCAACATGTAAGTCATTACCCTTGTGAGCAGTGTGAAATCAATTTGATCTGTAATGATGAGGCATTTAAAAAAAAGAGAGAGAAAATAGCAGAACACTTTCCATGTAGTATTTTCTTTGAGATTTTTCAGTTATATAAATCTTGTGTGTACCAGGTCATGGTATAAAATACATTGCTTATTGTAGAAGGCAGTCAAAAGTGTTTGAGGAACGCTGTCTTGAAGTTAATTTTATTGCTTTCAGAAGGCAATATTGTTAGAACTTGGACAAAAATAAATCCCTCTCAGTGCATATTCGAGATCCTGCCATGCTAATTTGTTTCAAATACTCAATGAGTATCTACTATAAGCAGGATACTGGCTAAGAGGAGAAAAGAAGCTCCGATTACTGATAACTAGGAACTGAAGTTAGACTGAAGTTGGCACCTGCACATTAACCACGGTATTACTAGCCTGATTTGTTGATGCCGGTCTCAATGCAAATGTTATATATCAGGGTTTTTGGCTTGTAATTAATAGAAAGCACAATCGAAACCTTTGCTGAAAGGAAGTTTAAGGGTTCACAGAACTAAAAGTTTGAGAGATTAAGTGGGATTCACTGGCTTTAGTCTGGAACCAATGGCTGAATGATATTATCAGGATTAGATTTTGTGTGTGTGGTGGTCTGCTTACTTGATGTCAGCTTTACTTAAGGTTGATTCCTTTTAAAGGTACAGGTGAGCTAAATGCTTCTTTGTTAATTTTGAGAATCTTTTCCTTAGCATTGCCAATGAAAGTCTGATTATTCACTCTGATTAGACTATGTCAATGAAATGCTCATCCCTGAAACTATCACTACTGTCAGAGGGTAAGAATAACTTGATTGGCTCAGCATGATTCATACACCTACACCTAGAAAAGGGAGTAGAAATGAGGCCAAGTCAGTCTTCCCCCAAACATGGGTCTCTGTGATGGATGGCTCATGATTTTTCTCTGTTTGTGTTCAGTCACCTTGGTGTAGCAATGAAGAAAGTGAACTTGTAACACTGATTTTGGTTTAGATTAGATACAAGGAAAGGATAAGGATTCTAATCAAAGGTGCAGCTTCAAACTATACACCATTGAGTCCAAGCTCAAATGGGCATGGAAGAGAGAGAAGCGAGGAGTCTAGTAGAAGGTAGAGAATGGAGTGAGTAAGCTCACGAAAGAATGCAGTGATGAAAGAATGATATATCAGGATTTCAGATGTCCATGGTAGAGCAGTCTCAGGTGATGTGAGAACTTAAATGTGCCCCTGGAAGTGGTTGGCTAAAGTTGAATAGGAATGAAGGTCTAAAAATTTTGAGGCTGGGTTATACAAATGGATGATGAGTCTTTTAGGAGTAGGAAAAGGTTTACTCTATGTAAGACAAGTTTGGTCTCAGCCTTCAGGGAAGAGGGAAGGTGCCTGAAAGTGGTCAGACAGTGAGGAGGGTGTAGGGATCGAATGGTAGCAGAGTTGCAGACCATAATAAGCCTTAGAGAATGAGCTTTTATATGAAATAGGTAGTGCTGCATTTTATAGTTATTTTAGCTTTTTAAATGTATACTTGATGATATTACACTTTTCTTAATAATTTAAAAATCTGAAAGCCCTTACTTGTTAGAGTGCCTGTAAAGTTGTGTTCTCAGGAGAGATGGGTCTTGACTTCCTTTGTGATGGGATCAAATAGGTCTAGTGGAGACTGAATATTGAGAACTAGTGGACTAGATGACCATTAGTAGTCATTCCCAGGATTTTAGAGGCAAAGGTTTTGCTTTTCAAAAGGTGTTGATATGAAACTAATAAGCGAAACAGGAAGTTACCTCAGAGACATTGAATTTAAGTTAGGCTTTTTCAGGATGGTTATATACATATTAGAAGTTAGAGAAAAGGTACTTGTAAGAGGGAAGAATTAAATATATAGGGGAAATGGAGAGATAATTCTGAGAGCCAGATCTGGAAGGAAGGGTGCTGGCTGGCATTAAATGCAAAGATAAAGGAAAAGGCACCAGAGAAGATAATTTCATGAGCAGATCTCAAGTTAGAGATTGGGAGCTCACTAAGTGTAGAGGCAGTGTTGTTGGTTGAGAGAAGAGGAAGCTAGAATTAAAGGCTTGAAGAGACTTGAAATAGCCCTTTTGGAGAGTGCTGAAAAGGGGTTGTTGTTTGCCAGTGACAATCTTAATTGAAGATAGAAAAACATGTGAACTTGTTTTAGGCCGAAGGAGCATGATGAATTGACTTTTTCTAAGAGTACGTTTGACCTGGGAGGGGATTGGAAAAACAAATAACAGGATGATTCAGATTGGGAATTAGTGTGCGGGGAGATTTAGAGGTTAATGAATGTATTAAGTACTGGTATGGGTAGCTCTAAGTGTTAAATGACATGTGTGTGTCTAATGCAGCCAGAAGGCGGCACATTATAAATATGTATGCTACACATGTAGATGTAGACTTACCATTAGTACAAGTTCTTTACCTTTTATCTTTGTAGAAATAAATGGATTGCATGTTAGTATTTGGGTTTATTAGGATTCTACTCAAGAAGAATTTTTGAGTCATAATAGCCAGCTCTCCCTATTTATCCATTTGTATGAAAGAGAGCTTCAAAATTGAAGGTCAGTTAGTTTTACTGCATTCTTACCAGTGTATTGTGTGTGTATGTGTGTGTGTTACTGTTGAGCATAGTGCATGCAAATTTTTGCCTAATTTTACGAAGTGAAGAAAATGAATTGGAGGTGAATTTTGTTCCAAGTGTTTGTATATTTTATCATCCAACTGTAAAACAAGTAGCAAGCAACCAGAGATGTATATTCAACCTTCAGCTTAGTGTTCTGAAGTCCAGTTAAATGTCTGACACCTTTCTCTCCACCGACCCCTTACTTAGGACTGGTGAATTCATAATGGGAAAAAAAAATTATAGTTTAATATTAGGGCTAGCTTGCTAAATTTCTTATTTAATTTTTAATTTAAGAGAACTGTGTTATCTGTTGAAGTCTTCAAAAATATATTTGCCTACAGTACAGGTTAGAAGGCTATAAATTCTTTTCTTACCATTGAGTCTTCAACTAAATTTCCACCTGCTCTTTGAATATTGCTTCCATCACTCTAATCCAGTAATCTTGTTTTTCTGTAAACTCAAAGCCCCTTTGTACCATTCCCTGGGGGTCTAACTAAGGGCAGCATCAGCTTCTTAAGAGCAGAGCTAGAGCAAAGTTTGGTACGTAATAGATGCTCAGCAGATAGTTCTAAGCAACTATACATTTGAGTGTACACCTTGCATATAGTACAAACCCTAAGAGAAGTTCCAAGAAAGGGGGAAAAATCAGCCATTTATTCTTAGAAGTAATTCTGTGTCCACAAATATCTATAGGATGAAAAACAAAAAATAAGTTATTGATGGTTTTGAAGAGTTTAAAAGATACCCATAATATTAAATTATTGGTATCAGTACTTTTTGTACTCTGCACCTGATTCTAGCAGGGAAGTAAGTGGAACAGAAGGACTGGGCAAATTAATTCCAGGTAGATTAAAAAGTAGCATACCTTGGCCATACAAGAAGCAACCAATGAATGCATAAATAAGTGAAACACATCGATAGTTCTCTCTCTCTCTCCCCCTCCCTCTCCCTCTGTGTCTCTCTCCTCCCTCTACTCTCTATCTAAAAAGTCAATAAAATTAAAAAGTGGTATATCTTTAAGAAGTAATGGGCCTCTAGAAAAATCATAGACTGTATACCTTTGTTAACATGTCTTTTCTTTGATGTCAACCCATAGGAAACCATGCCAAAATATTCAATATTTATATATTACTCTTATTCCTTTCCTAGTAGAGTACCTCCTTACTTAGTAAAGTAGAAAACAAACTCTTTCAGCAGTTTAACAGTTTGTGTTTAAATAGGGATTTTTGGTTGAATTGGTTTCAGTGCACACTTGATATTTTTGTAACTACTGGCTGATCACTCTTCTCTTTTTTTTGAGTGAGTAGATATGATTTATTATGAGTCATTAAGAGATGCATTGAATTAGATATCATAATTTGGGCAAAAATGTAGTAGACAATTTGGCATTTATTGTCATAAGTTCTGCAGAGATCTTTTCATATTTGACCTACCACAGATGTTTAAAGTCTATTTAATTCTCTGTGCTGCAAAAAAACATGTATACAAATACATCAGGGGATTAATGAACTAGAGGACTATGGGGCAGGCATGCCTGGTTTTTTATTTCATTGAAGGCATCTTTTGTATTATTATGATCCCATTTCTTCCTGCAGTAAATTTATAAGTATGATAAGAGCAAATAAGTTTCTGTTTGTGACTTGGTTTTTGAAGTAAAGTCTTTTTTGAGATTATGTAAGATGAAACATAACAAAGTTAAAATGATAAGTAGTAGTTGAGAATTTTGACTGATTTGTGATATGTTTACAGAAAATTAGAAAATAAACAATATTTAACCTTAGTGCTTACATACTAAAATGTGATAAATCTAATATTGTCTTTTAGAAAGCCTGCTTTAATGAACAGATAAGAATAATGTATATGTAGTATATTAAAGCACTAATTTAAGCAATTGGTGTTTCAGCAGAAATTATGAGTTGACTGTAAACGGACAGTCAAATGCCTTGGAGACATACTTAACACTATTTGGTTGTTTAGGATTTTTTTTTTTAATGGGTAGTGCATCCTCCTTTGGGCCTCTATTTGCTTACCTTAAAATAGGTAGGGTGAACCAGATTGTTGCTTTTGTTTTTTAAAATTATTTTTATTTATTGATTTGAGGGAGACAGATATTGGTTTGTTACTCTGCTTATTTATGCTTTCATTAGTTGTTTCTTGTATTTACCCTGACCAGGGATTGAACTTGTAACCTTGGTTGGGAACAGCACTCTAACCAACTGAACTACCCAGCCAGGGCCAGATTGTTGCTTCTTAAGCTTTAATGTGCATACAGATCACCTGGATGTCTTATTAAAATACATATCCTGATTTAGTAAGTCTGGGATGTTGGACTGAGAATCTGCATCTTTATCTTCACCCAAGGACATGCTTTTTAATTTTAGGGAGAGGGGAAGAGAGGAACAGAAACACCATCAGTTGCCTCTTGTCATCAAGCCAGCAACCTAGGCATGTGCCATGACCAGAAATTGAACCTGTAACCTTTTGGTCTGCTGGCCGATGCTCCAACCAACTGAGCCACCCCAGCCAGGGTGAGAGTCTGCATTTTTTAAAATTGATTTAGAAAGAGGGAGGGAGAGAAGCAGGGAGGGAGACAGAGAGAGAGAGGCACTGATTTGTTGTTCCACCCATTTTTGTATTCATTGGTTAATTCTTGTATGTTCCCTGACGGGGAACCTGCATCCTTGGCTTATTAGAGCAGTTCTCTAATCAGCTGAGCTGCCTGGCCAGGGTTTCTGCATTTCCAGCAGTTTCACTGATGATGCTGGTTCCTGTAGTTCCCAGAACATGCTTGAGTAGGAAGGGATTAGGTGGTTGCTAGATGGTTGCTAGATGGTTCAACATAGCATTTAGCAAAATTTAACTGATTCAGTTTTAACATAAAACTGCCATAGTGAGACGAAAGATAAAGTGCAAGTTAAGGCTTTTGGGTTGAAGAGGAACAGTAATCAGTTTAAACTAGCACATATAAAAAGAGAAGTTGTTCTAAGAATAGGAGATAATTTCACTGGTATCCACGAGCAAAAAGTAATCTAGCTGGGCTTCAAGAAAAGTGCGTTTAAAAATCGAGTAAGTTAGTTATATCTCCCATTTCTGCTTTCTGAATTTCCATTTCAACCTCTCCCTTACATTTCTGGTACGTCTTTGGTTTGCCATGTTATCTATGGTGGCCTATATTGTTTGACCTGTCAGTCTCAAGACCTTGACAACAGTATCTATTTCTCTTAGTTCAAATTTTGAGGAATGAATTGTTTCTGTTTGGGTCAGGTTTCCAACCTTGAGTGAGCTAGTCTTCCAAGTTTTGGAGGGTGGAGTATTGGAATTGCATGGTAAGAATAGGGTCAATGAGATTGACCTCTTTGTGGGGGGGGGTAATGGACATGGGAAGGGTGCTAGTTTCCAGAGAAGGGGAACCCTACCAAAGTGGGCAGTGACATGTGTCTGATATACCTTTTTTTAAAAAAAGTTTTATTTATTTATTTTTAGAGAGAGGGAAAGGGAGGGAGAAAGAGAGGGAGAGAAACATCCATGTGTGGTTGCCTCTTGCACACCCCCTACTGGGGGCCTGGCCTGCAACCCAGGCATGTGCCCTGACCAGAAACTGAACTGGAGAGTCCACTGAGCCACACCAGCCAGGGTTCATTTCATACTTTTATCTGGCATATAATTTTAAAGATAATGCTAAGATTACCTTGTGAGGGAATGCAAACACATTCTCCCATTCTTGGAATCACAGACAGAGCCACCCAGAACATTTGAGGTTCAACTTTATTCTGAAGCCATTGGTGTGAAGAGAAAGTATAACGTTTACCAATTGCAGTAGTGCAGTGATTTTCCAACCCAAGTGCCAGGACGGGTGCACTGGTGTGCTGCAAGAATTCAAGAATTTTTAAATCATACAATACCTATTTAGTCAGGGACACTGATCTCTCTTTCCTTAGACTGTCAAATTAAAAAAATGACAACAGCAAACACGATAGCCATCTGGTGTGAATGAATCAAAATTATGCCTTTTTTGTCAGAATAGCAAATACATATTTATTAATGTGCTGCAGAATTTTATTAGTTATGTATGCCATGAAATGAAAAAGGTTGAAAAATCACTGCATTAGCGAAATCTTTAGGTTCTTGTAACAGTTCAAGTAATTGCCAGTTACCTCATTTTTCCTAAGAGGCCATTCTGTGTTCCCTGTGTAGATAATAAAATTGAAAGTCAGTGATAGCACTTAGAGCAATACCCATTGTTCGCCTTTGGCTTATCAACAAACGAATGCTCCAAATTCTGGTGTTCTGTTTTTCATGCTTCTGAAATGGATATAGTCCTGAAAAATACTCTACCTAGTTAATAAACGTCAAATACAATTGTACTTAAAATTTAATGTTACAGTGTTTGGAGCGAAAGTGTGAACAGCTTTTTGGAAAGAAAGACTTGAAAGAAATTATTTGCTGGTTGGGAATACTGTCTGTCTTCCTTTATGTTTATCTTAAGTATGGCTTTTTTTCTTCACCCCCTCATTTCAGAAAAAGCCTGTGCGGAAGCTGGGTCAGCAAGAATGTCACTTCTTATATTGCTGTCCATTTTCTTATCTGCAGCTTTTGTCATGTTTTTGGTGTACAAAAATTTTCCTCAACTTAGTGAGTAAGTATACTGAATCAAACTGAAAATGTCTAGCCATTTGTAGAGATGAAAGTGGATTAAAAGTTAAACTAATTTTAAGTGACAAACTGTCACAGTGATTGTATATCAGCTCTCACAACTTGTAGCAAATCCGTATTTATACTGACAGTGTTAATTAAGTACTTCTTTCCAAATATGCCTCTTGATTTTCTATGCATGGCGTTCCTAGCACTGCTCCTCTAATTAAGGCCTAATCTTTTTAATGATCCTGCATATATGTATGTGCTTACCTCCTTCTCTCTTCACATGCCGACATACATACATATAAAACTAAGTTAAAGTTCTGTGAAATGGGTGGTGGTTTCTGATACTTTCTATTCTATTTCATTTTCTTTTTTAATGCTAGTGACCAAGTAAATTTATTTTACAGTCCATAATAGATATTGACCTGCATTTTGAGAAACATGGATCTCCTCTGCATTCCATTTTCTATCCCTATTTTCTCCCTTCCTACTTGTCTTTGTAACCAATTGTTATCTTATATTTCCTCACTTCCTCACCCAGTGTATCTGTATCTCCTAGCTCTTTTTCTCTTCCTTGTTTTATAGAAATAATATGGTCTCAATAAGTTCTTTGTACAGTGAAATGGACCTTGTAAAAAACTATGGAAATATAGTAGGCTTTCAACCAGGGCCACTGAAATGTGATTTCAGGGTTTTGGGAAGTTACTGTTTCCTCTAAATTCCTTTCATTAACAATGTCTTATGCTTGAAATTTTATCAACTATATTTTAATACTTTGATTTCTTGCATCAGTGTAAATGTCTTTGGGAGGTTAGCATGTTGTATTATGTTAATATTAGTATGATTGAATTTTAGATTCTGTTGATTTTGTTTTACGATTTTATTTATTTTTATTTTTAAAGAGAGAAGGGAAGGAGAAGAGGGATAGAAAGATTGATGTGTGAAGGAAAGATCAGTTGGCTGCCTCTCCTGCAGGCCCTGAACGGGGGACCTGACCCACAACCCAGGCATGTGCCCTGACCCAGAATTGAGCTGGGGACCTCTCAGTTTCTGGATAATGCCCAACCTACTGAGTCTCATCAGCCAGGGCGATTCTTTCTGGTTTTGACCAGAGAGTAGGAAATAAAGAACTGACTGAAAGGGGGAAATAACATAGAGTGTAAGATTGTTCTCAATGTGCCTTAAGAATAACATCACTGCTCTGGCTGGTGTGGCTCAGTGGATTGAGCACCAACCTGCAACCGAAGGGTCACTGGTTCAATTCCCAGATCCGGGCACATGCCTGGGCTGTGGGCCAGGTCCCCAGTAGTGGGTGCGTGAGAGGCAACCACACATTGATGTTTCTCTCCCTCTCTTTCTCCCTCCCTTCCCCTCTTTCTAAAAAGAAATAAATAAAATCTTAAAAAAAAAATAACATCAGTGCACATTTCATTGACCTGCTTTCTCGTATATGTGAGCAGTGTTATTTCTTATGTGCTATACAAGTAGTTGAAGGTTAATTAGCAGTATAACTAAATAGTAATGCTGCCAGTCTCCTTCAGACAAATAGTCATAATAAAAAAAAATCACATATACATAATAATGAGTTATTATAAGCCTTTTATAATTCTTATTTCTTTCTATATTTTGTTATGTGTGTATGCATGCATGCATGCATGCACACCCCTATAAAGAGTTTTTTAAGTTTTTAAATTTATGATGAGAAAACCTATTTTAGTTTGCCTGTGATTTTTATGGGACATAAGCAACATTCTATCATTGTTCTGCAAGGTCAGTTAAATTTTATCATAAAGAAATGAGCACTGTATACATTAAAACCAAAGGTGATTATTTGAGGCTTTTATAAGCAAGTAATTAATCAGTTCCAAACAAGAAACCAAATATAAAGTAAAATTAATAGAACAGGAAAATTTTTTAAATTTAATTTATAATTATACTTGACAGACAATATTACATTAGTTTTAGATGTATAGCATAGAAAATGTTTAAGTTTTTATCTGAACTTTGAGCTGGAGTAGTCCAGAAAAGGTGTGATCTGTAAATTTAATACAGTTTTTACCTAATTTGAGTTGTAATTGACTACTGGTGTTGGTTTATCATGAGGATTATCCAAAATGATGTTAAATGTGTTTTAAATATTGCTAACATCAGTGGTTGGTTTCTTAATTAAAAATGTATACCGCTGTTGGAGCAAATGCTTTTACCCATTTATTACGTTGGCTAAAATGTTTGTTTTTTTCTATAACATGGCCCTAGTAGCACTTAGTTGTCTTTACCTTCATTCGAAACAATTTTGTTAAGTTTTATTGTGACAGCTCTCATATCAAGTAACATTTTTTAAAAAATCAAAATTGGTGCATTTTTGTGTAGCTATTTTAATGTTGAAGATAGAAGGAAATACGTAACATTTTTGCCATATTATGCTTTATTATTTCAAGATAGGTAAAAACACAACTGAAACACAAAGATTTGTGCAGTGTTTGGAGAAGGTGCTGTGACTGATCAAACATGTCAAAAGTGGTTTGTGAAGTTTCGTGCTGGAGATTTCTTGTTGGACAGTGCTCCATGGTCAGGTAGACCAGTTGAACTTAATAGTAATCAAATTGAGACATTAATTGAGAACAGTCAGTGTTATACCACCCAGGAGATAGCCAGCATACTCAAAATATCCAAATCAGTAAAGTTACTGGTGAAAACGAAAAACGTGTCTTTAATTTTTATGGAAAAAGCCATGTGGACTTTTTGGCCAACCCAATAATTTGGGTCACCTTGAACTTTCTTATATATAGTACATGTCTCGTTATATTACTAATGCATTAAAAAACAATTTTTAGGTTTTTGAAGTTAATTGTGAATTTATGCTTAACATATTACAGATCAAGGCATCATTTTGGATAAAACTTCATGTTTTGAAATTGACTGACTATATACTGTTAATTATCTTGGCAAATTTCTGCTTTAAAATTTTTCACTTTAATTTTATTTCTTTAGAGAAGAAAGAGTGAATATGAAGGTTCCCAGAGATATGGATGATGCCAAGGCTCTAGGAAAAGTTTTATCCAAATATAAGGACACCTTTTATGTACAAGTACTTGTAGCTTATTTTGCTACATATATTTTGTATCCTTTTAACTGAAAATATTCTCTATAGTTTTCTTCAAGAAAAAGGTATTAAAAGATCTGCTCAGTTATACATAATTATTGTTCCTTTTAAAAATTGTTAATGTAATGTAACAATATTAACTAGAATATTAAAACATTAAAATGTGAAATATTCTTATATTATCCCATCTCTTCAACTAAGTAATTATTTCTGGATATTTTGACCAATTTTATTGTATTCTGCTTATTTTACTTATAAACATTTTCCTTTATATTGAGATAATTATTTATCTGTTTTATTTATGATTACTTTATTTGTTGATTATCTTAATTTAATTTAAATAATTCTTCTTAATTAGTAGTCGCCATACCATAATTGTTAAAAATTCCCTTAGGTTTGAAGATATAATTTGTATTAAATTTTTTGCTTTTTTAGATGTTATGAATCTTTTTGTTCATGACATTTTTCTTCCATTTAATGGTTTTCTTTGTAAAGAAAAATCCTAAGAGGATAATTAGTTATTCAAGGATATGGATTTTTAAAATAGTACTTAGTATGTATTTCTTTGTTTTATAAAAGTATATGTTGTTTTTAACTAGTTAGGGAAATAACTTTATCCTTTCTAAATATTTTCAAGCTTCTTATGCCACTAGTGATTCATCTAATATGTGGACTTTAATTTCTGATTTTTGCATCTTTTATTCTCTCTTTTTTTATTAATCTTGAGGACTTGTTTGCTTTGTTGATTTTAGAGAGAGAGAAACAGAGGGAGGGAGGGAGGGAGGGAG